>JASANE010000439.1:0-10707 GCA_030248225.1 Trileptium ribeirensis | reverse complement strand
AGGGTTATAGTATTGCACTTGTATGCCATAGAAAGAAGGAACAGCGTTTTGAAGTAAAGCTACTGAGTTTCAGCAACGCAAAAATATTTTTAACTATGCGTTTCATAATGTCTTTACGTATGTACACAGATATTATATTATTGCATCAAAGACTGGTAAGGCAAAACGTTGAAGAACCGTTCATTCCGATTAAAAATCTGCCTTCATGTATCACCGGCTCAAATCTGCAATAGTCTAACCCGTAAGGACAAGATCTATTATGGTATCTATTATGACACTCATCAACTCTCGCTAAATTAAGTTACGCCAAAATCTCGTAAAAAATTTTGTACATATCTAAGATTTAAGGGCATTAAGGTTGAAAGCTAGCAATAAACCCAACATCTAGCATCGCGATTTAACAATTTTTGTAAAGTATATTGCATAACAAAACTAGAAATATACCCCAGCCATTTTTGGTAACAGACAAAATATCGAATACAAAACCTTCTTAGTCAGGGGCCCAGATCCTTTGTTTATAATCAATACAAGCACAGAGCGCAGGTTGTCCAGGCAAGCAACTAAGTCACCTTATATAAATCTCAACATGCGCTCTATCCAAAAATTGTTTTCAACAATTTCCAGTTACCAAAAATAATCCAACCAATTTATAGCTTTAAACTCTTACCGTATCTTCGTGTCGTTTCCTGTAGCAGTTGCCTTCCAAGATCTTCGTACGTCAACGAAACGTAGTGTGAGATTTAACGATTATGAGACAAACAGCCGAAATTATATTCGTTATAATTCATTCCAATTCGTATTCGATACCGATTAGTATTAATGACAATATATCAGCAATACAAAGGGCAATTCTGGAATAATTACCACTGTCGCCTGACAATCACATAACCGTACAAATATAGCGGTATTGTCGCATCGAGATCGAGGCTAACCGCCGAGACAACGCGCTGACATCAGCATCACCCGCTGAGTGACTACTATAATCCTGTGTCAGCTAAAAGGGAGTTCAAGAATAAATCAGGGGCACAAAACAAGTTTTGACAAAATTTATGGCACATTCATGTGTAAACTGTTAGTTCCATTAGTTATGATAGACTGGAATTTAGTTTAATATTTTCGTGGACTAGGTTAATGGTAAGCCTGCTCGACCAAAAATGGCGATCATCAGCAACTAACCGCTTTGACTCCTAAAATGATTTTTATCTAAGACGAACAAATTTAAAGATAACCTAAAGCAGAATTAGCGCGTTGTCCTAATCTTTATTCACTATAACATTATCCAAGCCAGTAATTACATACTGGTTAAAACGTTTATAAGTACTTATACAGTAGTCTACGAATTGACCACCAGTCTATACCCAATTTTCAACTAATATAAACCCGCATCGGCGTTCGTAAATGTAGTGGGCTTCGAATAAATCACACTTATGGATATTTGGTTTCAGAGTAACGTCGGCAAAACTTCCACGATTGCGCGGGCATAGACTTCATCCTATATTTTAACGCCTCAGGATGTGTGTTAGCATTCTGTAGTTTAAATATTTTAAAATTAAGAAAGGGGCTATTATCCTAGTCAAGTTCAACTATTTAACAAGACCTAAAGGGTTATTAAATTTTACACCCAATAATTCTTGCCCGCTCCTCCACTAGGATTTATTCATGTCCGACGTTTGTATATTTAGAGACCTTACTTTACATCAAGTGTAGAGTGGTCAATGCGTAAAAATTCCACGAACACTACTGCAATCTTGCGAACAGTACAAAAATATGCTTAATTACGCATTTCTGATTTAATCACGACGTTCTTTGCAAACTACGCTTCCGGAGGCCGCAGACTCAACAACGTGCAAGCAGAGGTCAAGTTAACCGTAAAGGTCGCTTTCAAACCAAGTCAAGCCCAGAGGAGATATTTTTATCGATTGAGCAAGTGGATGGAAGCATTCAAGATTTACCGCCGATAGTTTTCAAAGAAAATTATGAAAGGTGACAATATTTAAACATGAGAAATTCCAGCCTACTAGATATATGAACATATACAATACTGCTATTTTCATTACTTCATCAGTGATCTTCGCGTCAATAAGAAAGAATACGGGTAAAATTCAATTATAATTTTAAAAAAAATTCGACTGATTTTCAAGTTTGCTTGAAATTATACGAACAAGCAGCTTACATAGAGCGTAGGTATCAAACAATTTTTAACGGTTAAGTTTGCGCTACCTAATATCTACTGAGCAGTTTTATTGCTTTGTGAGGGTCACACTGTTGTCCTTGATACCTTAAGGTTGTCACTGTAAAGCTAAATTACAAAAAGCTACCTCGCGAACCATGCGCCACAACCTTTCATGCTACTCAACTCTCGAACCCAGGTGTATATTGTGCCCTTACAGTGCAATTATTTTTGACAGTCGTAAACTATGACACGAGATGGTGGTTATTTTACCTTAGAACGAAGTCTCTAGATAAATTTAATCATTTGTAAAACGATGTTCTACTATGACCGGTAATACGTTTTACCATACATGTATTAAAGTCTGGACAGTGCCTAGATCTGGAAAATATAACTTCTGATAGCAGTGCATGCGGAGCTAAACTTTGACAAATCTCAGTTAGCAAATCTCGATACCAGAAAGTCGTATTAGGTAATATCATTCCATTTTGGCTTAGAGGGATAGGAAACGTGTAGCTGACAAAACGGAGATAAACTGTACGAATTACCACGTGAAAAAAGGCACGTATGGTTTTGCCTTGTATGCTTTCGCTGGGGCTTTTAGCTTAGTAGAAGACAGGGTATAAAGACGCACAGCAACCGCACCCAATGTTTTAAAGTCGTATTTAGTCATCCCATGCGAGAAAAACATAGGATAATAGAACTGCGTTTTATGATGCATTTAATATACAGTTTTAATGGGTTTTGTACCGTTCAAAATTAAGAAGCTCGGCCTGAACTCTTCAAAATTCTTTAAACGGCCTAATCTATTGATCAAGTTCATATATTTGTTGTACGTTTATACAACTTTTATGTTTCAGAAACGATTTTTTTAATAACGCAACCGCTTAAAATTTATTTGGGACCTATTATAGTTACTTATATGCACAACTAACAAACAAACGTTCGCCCGGTTGATTAAACGTTTCAAAAATGTGACGAAACAATGAAACGGCTTATTGGTTCATAATCACCTGTTACTATCTTCCGGTTACGAGTTTTTATAAGAAATTGATCTAGAAATTATTAATGAGACCTAAGCCAGTAAAGAGAAGAACTATAGCAGGTAATTTCTACAAAACCTAGATACAAGCTAGAATAGATTAGTAATGTCTAACAAAACAGGAAAGAAATAAACAGCTAGTTATTATTTTTCTGAAATCGTTTATTCAAAAAATACATTTACCGACTAATCTAATATTACATCGTTTGCTGACTTGTGTACACATAGGAGCGACAGAATAGCTACAAAAACACAATTTTACGGTGCTAGGCGGATCCAAATCGCTAAAATCCAAGAAATATCCGTTTGGTATTGATTTTGAAAATTAAGAAAAAAACAATGCAACACAAAAGAACAGTTAAGTGGACAACAACAATCCATTACTAACAAAAAACGCGAAGATTGGTCAATCTGGTAACGATTTATGCGAGCAGCAGGGGACAAGAAGGAATTTCTGTCACAGCTATACTATTTGATGAAACCCGCTCGTCACGTTCACTCTTGACAAAATATGAATTTACCCGCCAACCATATAGGTGCACAAATTCTAACGAGCAAAGCTATAAGAGCACAGGCAAAAATCTAACGGACTTATAAATTTGTGACGTTTTGACCAAGAAATTATTTTAAGCATTTTGTGCATACATACAATAATTCATCAGAGACTGAATTAAACGTCACAGGACGAATTAGCCTATAAAATGTCGTCGTCTTTTGCAACCCTCGTTAACTAAACAACACGACGGTACTAAGCGAAAAGACTAAACTTTTTAGACTAGGAACTAAAACCGTACTAAGAAAAAAATACAGGGGATTCTGTTGACAATGCCATTATCCTAAACAAGCGAAGCAGACAAAGTGAGATACGAGATATCAAAATCCTTTTTCCTATGCTTCAATCAGAAAAATCTTTTGAGTTTTCTTTAATAATTTTTTCGTTCGAGAACAGGTATGCAGTACAGAACCTTCACACTTATCAGTCTTACACTGATTACAAAACTTTCACCGTGACGTCTGAGTCATTTTACATTTTAAATGCAGCATCATAAGCATAATTTGTAAGTGTGCAGGACAGCAAATGGACATGTAAAAACTGAAATCTTATTCAGAATGGTATATCAGCGTTTCGTGCTTATAATATTACAATTTCGATGATTTAGCAGCTAATAAACGTTTTAACGAAAGTTTTAAAAGGGACGCACTACTTAAAGGTTAAACCGGTGGATTAAAAATCATAGGTCACAGCATCTATTAACCCTTCCGCTGCTGCTTTCGTTTCTTAGGTCTGATGTATGCATTTGACGGAGGTGTGCTGTCATGTACACAAAATTCCTCAAAATGAAAGTATATCGACTGTTGCTAAAAGCCTATGAGGGTGTCATGTTAATTAATTCGTTTTGATTACGAGCGCAGCTGGAAATTAAAGTTTTACAAAAGCTATTTTTATAAGGAGCAAGTTAGCTAAAGCATGTATATATATTTCTTTAAGGAAAATGCGTGTTCACCCCAACGGTTCCAACGTAGCGTCCAATGTGCAGACACTATATGCGTTTAATACTCGTATACCGAATGACCATTATCACAGTTACCTGTGTTAACGTTTCCCACTCAAGTAGTGGTCCCACAAATTCTTAATGGTTCTAATTGCAACAATAATATAGCACCGTGTTATAATTAGGCGTACACAAAAAAGTTTAGCGGATAAAAAATTTTTTAGAGAAAGTAAAAATAATTTAAAAATGGATAATATACAAAACGGTTTTCGGACTAGAGTTGAAATTACAAATCTTTGCTCGCCTAACTAAAAAGGGTCAACAATACTAGGTAGTGGCCAGGCAGTAAAATTTTTGCGGTGCGACCGATCTAAAAATACCGTCAAATCTGAAACTGACATCTATGGTACATAATATTATTTAGGAAAATAATCTATCAACACGCAGAATTCAGTTAGCAAACTAGTACTAAACGCTAGATAAAAATAGTACTAGCCCACGCAACAAAAATTTTTAACTATTATTGAAGACTCATAAAAGGTCAAGAGCTTCAGAACCAATCGGCAAATCATGGCATTTGCAGAAATTACTATGCAGAAGACTGTTTAATGCCAGAAGCATGGTGGTGCTGACATTCAGCTCTGCTAATAATAAAATATGTTAAATGTCAAACAACATTCTACTATAAATGCAATATTAAAGAAGGTGCATAGTCTAAACAATAATCAGGCGATGAGGCCGAACAACTGAAACGAACTCAAGCATTTTTAAAAATATCTGCTACCAATGCTCAAAATAATGCGGCTAGGCAGCTCTTATTTTACTAACACATAAAAATATAATGGATCTTTAATATATTGTACATGATCTAGAGCATCAAAACCAAGACTTGCGGCTGTGCTATATTTTCTGCTTTAAAAAAAATGATTGTCATAACAAGTCTTCTACAACGAATAAAATTTCTTCTGCGCTACAAATATAAATATCACCTGCTCAAGTTCGGCTTACCCAAGTAATCGGATTGAAAACGGCATAAACCATAGAATGAAAATAACGAATTCGCTTGAACTCACTCACCTAAAACATAATTTTAACGGAGGGTTGACAAAGAAGGTGCTTACTACAATTATATAGACTCCGCCATATTATGTGTCTGTGCTCTCTGATCGGCATGTGTGTGCAGCTATCTCGCCGGCGCAGAGTAATGCATTTGGAGAATTTTCTTTCAAAATGTATTTTGGTTTATGTAATTAAACAGGACACGGAGAACTGACTATGTCGTGTGTACAGCCATAACACATTATTATATACAAACAAATACATTTAAGACATCGAAACTTGACAGTCGGGGTGTCAGAGCTGTTGTTTTCACGTTTATAAGATCTATGTCTGCACATAGTCATTAGATTTATACCGAAAGTCGGGAAACGCCGATCGAAAAAGCGAAAGAAGTTGTTTGCTCAAGCTATACGTGAATTGTCCTATATACGGGAATTTTAATGTGAACATTTGTGGAATGGTATTAGTATTTTGTGACATAGGACTACTTTGCGTAGAAACGGAATGGACCGAATCTGATCGCCGGTTATTTTCAGCATACCATTTATTTAGAAACGTTCTGGTATGTCTTTGTACAACATTGCGTGGAAACCCATTTTTTCCTAAAATGTCCTGCAGAAAGTAAATTTCCCGATGTATAGACTGGTAGTTGGAGCAAATATTAACCGGTCGATGTAACAGACAGTTAATTAGACCCGTTTTATATTTAGGATAGACGAACGAGTCGTATTTAGTCAAGAGTTCAGTGAAAGTTGGTTTTCTATATGTGGACGTAATAAAACCTTTAGGACTTTTCGAGACTTTAACATCCAAAAACGGGATTTGATTGTCCGTTACGTTGTCCAACGTGAATTTGATGGAATAGTGTTGTTCATTTAAAAATTGGAGGAAATTTGTGGCTTGTTGCTGGTTATCGAAAATGGTAAACGTATCATCTATGTAACAGCGGTAATGTTTTGGTTTAAAAACAGACGGGCATGAATTGAGCCAACGTGTTTCGGATTTTGACATAAAAATGTTGGCTAACGTGGGGCCCAAAGGGGAACCCATGGCAATACCTTCTGTCTGTTCGTAAAGCACCCCGTTGAATAGGAACGTTGAACACACAAATTTCAATAGTTTGAATGAGCTCATTGGTTGGGAGTGGCGATTCTAATTCTTGATTATCAACCGACTGTTTGATCAATTCTAACGTTTCACGGACAGGGACGTTCGTACACAGAGACACTACATCAAAGCTCGCTAGATGACAGTCTGAGCAGTCTTTGCCTGCTATATTTTGTGCAAAATCAAATGAACTCGATAAAGTGTATTCATTATGCGTAAGTGGTTCTAAAATAGGTACCAGAAACTTAGCCAGGCTATGCATAGCTGAATTAACACAGGACAAAATCTGACGCAGCGGAACATTCACTTTGTGAATTTTTGGTAAGCCGTACATGAGCGGTGGTCTCGATCCCGATGTTAGGAGTTGCTTATACTGGAAGGGGCTAATATGTTTGTTATTTTTGAGTCGGATAAGAAACTTGTTAACTTTGCTTTCAGCTTTGCTGAAGGCTAGAAACACGTTCTGATTAGTTGCTGTTTTGAAGTGCGTTGTGTCTTGTAAGATACTTAACATTTTGTTGTTATAGTCTACTCTGTCCAGTAAAACGATGCCTTTTCCTTTATCGGGCGATGTAATCACTAAGTCCTTATTGTTGGATAATTGTTTGATGTTATTTAGCTGCGTTCGTGAAAAGTTTGGCTTAGGCTTATTGTTACAGAAGTTGTTAAGAACCGTATCGACAGTCGATTTTAAGCCGTTTCTGAACGTTAAGCTGATGTTGTTAGATTGTGCTCTTCTGCACAAATCCTGGACGAACACTTCAAGCTGTGCATAGATTTTGATAGAATTCAGCCTATATGCGTGAGCGTAAAATCTAAGCCTTTGCTAATGTGGCCGTTTCAGAGTTAGTCAGGTTAATGTCCGACAAATTATGCACGCAATTAATATCATTATTATGATTACTAGCGGCTAACCTTTTATTGCTAAGCCATGCCACTTTCTTTTTGATGTTTTAGATGGTGGCCATGGTTGATTTTGACTGCTAGCCAGCGAATATATGACGATAGTATGAACCAATCTAAGTAATTTAGTTCATTTTGAGAACGTTCGTAACACTCTGGAAATGTTTAATATGAAACGTGCTGGATTTGGAATGCTTACTGACTTCATTTTTCAGGATTTTATTGACGAAATTTGGCCAGTTGGCGATATTCTTAATGATCGCTTTATTTTTGATCTTAACAAAAGTCGGCGTTAGATTTTGATCGATACAGTCTTGGAGGAACGTGATACGTGCATTGCACTTTGTATGATTGAGGAACGCTTTCTTGCTCGCTCTATATAGGTTGACTGCGAAATTGCCGTATCATTGCCTAAGACTTGTTATTATTCCTTGGGGGAATTGAGAACCGATTAGCTTACGAACAGCACCGATGGCTAAGTCATGTGACAAAGCGGACATCGTCATGCAATAATTAATATACGGTCATAAACCTTTACTAAACTAAACCGTCAAAACTGAGTAACTTGAAATAACTAGAAAAATAATCCCCGATAAAAGCAGCTAACATGATAATTTCCGACAACCAATTGGTACTTACTTCGATGAAACTTTTTTCATGGTGCTCAAAAAACGCGCGGGTTAAATGTGTACGTATTTAAAAACCGAACAACCGATTAGATTAGTGGTGGTAAACAACCGAAGCAATATAGCAACGTGCTGGGAAAAAAGAACACCAAATGCAACTAACGTGTAGTGTATAATGTATGCAGGTAGGCGCGGCCAGGGCACTTAAGTACTTTTGCGCAACAGAACCTTGCAAGAACAAAACTTAATTACATTTGTAGTCCGATTTTATTGCGATCGTCAGGAATAGCTTCAGTGCTATCAATGCTTCCAAAAAAACGTTTCGTTGCGATCGTGCTCGATTGAGCTCACCATCGATCTTTTGATATCGGGGCCCTCGAAAACTGTACCCAAAGCG
This sequence comes from Trileptium ribeirensis, assembly GCA_030248225.1. Classification (NCBI taxonomy): domain Eukaryota; kingdom Metazoa; phylum Nematoda; class Enoplea; order Enoplida; family Thoracostomopsidae; genus Trileptium; species Trileptium ribeirensis. The sequence goes on along the minus strand of JASANE010000439.1, from coordinate 1,910 downwards.
TTATTGTCCGCAGTGGTAGTAGTAGTAGTAGGCGGGCGGATCGGTGTTGACGTAATGGGACTACCCGAATATGGTAGCGAGTCGATAAAAATTGGAAAACCCGGTGCTAAATGGCCCGTTTGGCTGTTATCCGATGCGCTGTTGTCGGAAATTGTAATAGTATGAATGCTGCTGTCTGTTACGCTAATATTTCGGTCGCCAAAATGCGATCATCATCAGAGTCCGTGGAACTAAAATAAATCAGTTCCCGAATAAGCAAAAGGCAGATATATAAAATGAACACGTATCGATAAAGATATAAAATGAAGTCAGAGCATCTCGGAATTTCGGCACGCACAGGCAAAACTCTTAATAACAACCAACTAATGAACTCAGCAGTGTATAACCATATGCGTGACTGCACAGCGAATACGGATAGCACGCAATTTACTATAATCACGCAAGTCGATAGCTCGAAGTAATATGCGGAAAATTTACTCAGAGTTATGGAGAACTTATTAATACGGTTCCGTGCCCCTTCGTTGAACGATACCTCAGCACTGAAAACGCTACATTTGTTCCCGGAAACTTAACTTTATAACTTTGGCGCAACATTTTATTATTTCATTTTATATCTTTATCGATACGTGTTCACTTTGGTTATATGCTGTTATAACGATGGTGAAGGTCCTAGATTATAGTGTGTTCAGGTATGAGGTGTTGAGTTGAGGCAACAGTTGTAATTTTCAGTTATTGTCGGCTGATCGATGAAAACTAAAATTATATTTTGGGTGTTTGACGTGATTCTAATAAACTTTGTTTATTTGAGGAACATTGTGCTACGTTAAACATAGCTAATGCAGAGTTCACGTTATAATTTCCCTGGTGTTTGGAACGTTTGTCTCAGCCATAATCGCGACCCTGCCACAGAGACAGTCAGGGTCACGCCCATACCGTCAAATTGCAGAGGGAGTACTGCATACATCTAGCTACTACATTTTGTGTTCACGGTGTCGTACACACCTTTAGTAACTAATTCGCCGCGAATTAACGGACACTGTCTTCAACTAATACGGTGTATTAGTCAACTGTGCTGTGTAGTTTTTCTAAATCTCGATATTTGTACCTATAAAATATAAATTTTGACGAGATAATGCCGCACATCGTCAATAAAACTGCAAATAAGACACGGTATGCTTGACACCGTCGAGAGAAGGTAATACACCTAGCTAGCTACCCTTGAAAAATTCATAAAAATTGGAGTGTCTAAGACATCCTGTTGTCGACAGTGTGCCTGATAATGTGTGGAGTACACAAGTTCCAACTGTTCAGGATATTATAGCGTAAACGCCGCATGATACTCGGCGCCGCGATAACTGAGATAATGCAGACTCCAGCCGTACGCACCTGTCTGCCGAACCAGCATATATTTGCGCCTGGCTCGCCGGCGGAAAGTGGGTATTAGCAGATTAGTCTAAAATAAATATATATTCTAGATTAACCGATTTGTTCTTAAATTGACACATTTTGTAGATCATGAATTAATGCGATACACTTACCACGATTGTCATGCAGCGTACGTTCGTGCGTGCATTATTGTCCGCTTGCTTTCAGATTTCACTCGATAAAATATGTTTTATTTGCAAATTTATTCAAAAGCTTAGCTGCCCTCACTAAAATTTAGCATGAAAGAAATATGCCTTAACGTTTCTGCCGGCCTTTAGCTGGCGATCACCTTCGTACAGCATAACTTATTTTATTTGCTGTTTCTTGTTTATTAATAACGAATTTGCACTTCATAGTCCGAATTTTAAGGCAATTGAGAATTGCACCGTCAACATATTTCCGTGTATATGTAATAACCGGTGACGCAGCTGCATGGCGCAACTTCCTAACACCATGCCCATACGACCCCGGCTATCGTAACCTCA
>JASANE010000437.1:0-17834 GCA_030248225.1 Trileptium ribeirensis | reverse complement strand
GGGGAAAAAGATTGAGGAGAAAATGGCCATAATTACGGTTACCATTCTGTTTATACTTCGCATGCAGCTATACCGTATACAGCCCTGTTATCAAGGGGGATCCTATGACTAATTCACGAATTAATCAATCAAAAAGTTTATCGAATAGTTTTACGCTCAATCAATACAGATAAGTTAGCGATATATTAAAGTACATAAATACAATAGACTGCTGTATCAGAAAAGCAGCAAGCCACTTATATCTGATCAAAAAGGTTCTGCTAAACCGCAGGTTACAGTGCATAATTCTTAATCAATCAATTAATCAATCAAACGAATTGATTAATCTAATCAATCAATCCGCACAGTTTGCATAATAATAAGATAAACATAAAATTTAAATAATACAATAACATACAGTAAACCAACTTCAGCGTAGCAATATATATACCTATATATCTATCAAGATTTTCTGCTAAAAAAATATCCAAAATCCCTAAGGATGAACACTCAAAAACTGACATTTTTTGTTTGTGCGATATGTCTGCACGTCCACGATGATGCGTAATATCTCCCAGGATTTTCGTGCGGACCATATTTCTCAATACTGTTACAGCTATGGCCGCGAGCGACATCATCGCGGGATATAAAAAAATTCTGGCAAGATGCATAGCTGAAATTTAATTTCAATTGTGTACCCACTGTTTTTAGTTTTATAATATATATTAATTCAAATGTTTATTGTTCTGCCTGGACAAAAAACCGTGGCGACTACTGTTTGTTTTTAATTTTATCATTTATAGGACAACACTACGAACATATGAAATATCGTAGCAATCATATAGATATATATTAGAGCAACGAAACAGGTCAGAAATAACGGACAATTGTATATAATTAATACCAAGATTAAAAAGCGCTTTGAAATAAAATAGACATACAAAAAGTTAACAGCTAATTTTTTAATTCGAAGGCTCAACCAAACATAGCACATACTAATAAACAATAATTATTAAAATTTCAGCGCGGTGATTATTCATTGTTTTTTTTAGTTAGCACATTTATCATAATAAAAATAGTCTGTGAATCTTTTCAACGTCCAAAGTCTATGTATTGTGGAGCACAAACGAACTTTGTGGAACTATATTGACTTACAATAGAGATTTCATTGTTAAGCTCTGAATATCAATGGGGCACCATATTTCCAAAGACCTAGGCGTCTATTGTAGGGGCGCAGATTAATAAGTATAGCCTTCCATGAAAAATAATATGAAACTTCCCACTTAACACTCATACTGAACGATTTTAGGCAGCTACCACAAATAATACCAAATTGTCAAAGGCACCACAATATGCTGGCTGTCTATTTCCCGATATGCTAAGATTAGCCATTTGTTTTTACCCTTAATGTGAAAGCCAACTTGTATATTAGGCATAATATGAGTCTGAGACGATACCCGTTGTTATATCGTTGTTAAAAAGCACAGCTTAGTAGGGGAGGGGTTCAGGGATCCCAACGTCCACACCGGGTTTCGTCTCAGACTTAGTGTATGCCTAATATACGAGTTAGCTTAGCTTAAGATAAGACAATGGCTAATCTTAGCATATCGGGAAATAGACAGCCAGCATATCATCCGTTTGTACTAACTATAAGTTACTTTTGATAGGCGATTCCGGTATTATTTGTGGTAGCAATTGCAAAAAATTGGATCAACTATGCGCAGTATAGAGATGTTTTAATGCTGATCGGAAGTTTTCATATAGGCCATAATTATTTTTTCATGGAAGGCTATACTTATTAATACTTTGCACCCTACAGATAGACACCAAATTCTAGGTCTTTGGAAGGAAATATGGTAGAAAATAATCAAATTGATTTGCCCCATTGAAAAAGAGCCTCAGAGCTTGACAAATGAATATATACAGTCAATATCAGGTTTACAGCAAAGATTACGGTTTGTGCTCCAATACATATAATAGACTTTGGACGTTTATTGTATCATGAAAAAGAAAGACTTCACAGACTCATAAATATTTTTATTATGATTCTATAAATGTGTAACCCAAGAACAATGAATGATGCACCGCGAATATTTGAACAACGTCGCCACTACAATAATTATTGTTGTCATAGTATGTGCTATGATATCACTCAGTGTTTGGTTGAGCTTTCGACTAAAAATGTAGCTGTTTTAAAACTTTGTATGTCTATTTTATTTCAAAGCGCTTTTAATCTTGGTATTAAGATTATCTGCGATTTGTCGTTGCTTCTAAGGCATATAATTGTTAGAAACATGCTTTTTCGTTGCTTTCTAAACTGTGCTGCAAATAATTTGCTACAATGTTATATTTCATATGTGAGACCCATACTGGAATACCTTTTCCAAATTTGGTCACCATGTTTATTTACTTATATTGATAAAATTGAAAAAGCCAAAAGACATAGTCGCCACAGGGCTGTTTGCCAGAGCAGGATTTGATGATAGTTCGAATCCAAATTGCCTATCTTTATCGAAACTAAAACCACTGGGATTACGCAGATTGAAATCGGACTTCACTATGGTCTTTCAAATTGTGATCAACCAGGTTAGTGTTTGCCAGAATTTTTTTTATCTATCCCACAATAATGTCACTCGCGGCCATAGCTGTAAGCATATTAAGGAGTGTCGATTCCGCACGAAAATCCTGGGATATTACGCATCATAGACGTGCGGAACCACATACCCGAATACACAAACGGATGTCCACTAGTTTGAGATGTTAGTCCTGATAAATTTAGAGAAATTTGAGGCTGCAGAACTGGACTGTTTTATTCATTTTGACAGAAATCTTTGATCAGATATATCAGATATATATTGCTGCTTTTCTGACACTGAAGTATACTGTATGTATTGTATTATTTAGATTTTATGTTTATCTTATTATTATGCAAACTGTGCGGATTGATTGATTGATTAATCAATTGGTTGATTGATTAATTGATTGATTGAGGTATGGCTGGTTGAGGCTAGGTTTCTCCGGTTTAGCAGAAGTCTTTGATCAGATATAAGTGGCTTGCTGCTTTTCTGATACAGCAGTCTACTGTATTTATGTACTTTAATATATCGCTAAGATTTTATATATCCTGATTAACGTAAAACATGTTATTCGATAAACTTTGATTGATTGATTGATTCATTGATTAATTGATTGATTTATTGATTGCTTGATTGACAGGGCTGTATCGTAGGTATAGCTGCATGCGAAGGGCCAGATGCGGTGGTAGTGTAGAGCGGAATGGTAACCATTAATTATGGCCATTCTCCTCAATCTTTCCTCCTGATTTTCGCTGTTTTTTTTCAATTTTTCTTTATAATTTCACAATTTTGCACATAAATTCAAGAACAACTGTTAGTACGCGTTGGGAGGGCGGAACGGGCGTGCATGGAATTAGAGGTAGATATAGCTTAAGGGAGATTTTGCGGATAACCCCTGTTCTCTTAGGGCACCTGGAAAATGTTCGTTCTGTGTACGCTGTTATCAACTTTTCGTAGCACCAATAGTGTAATTGGAAAATTTTGTTTACGATAAAATCATTTGGCCGCATTCCTATACACTACCTTATTCGATGAAGTGATCGCTTTCATGGCCCACCGATGACGATTGCATGATGATGTCACAAGGTTATGTGAAGAGCATACATGCAACTTCAACGAGGGTATCCGGGTCCTCGAGGGAAGCCACCTGACACCCAGAGGGTTAGCTGGTCCGAGGGGGGGGGGAAGGGAGGCTGGGCAGAGTACGGCGCCTATGTGTTCGGCATCGACGCCGACGTCAGAGAAGGGGGTTGCACCATGTGTCGCTGAGCGAAACCGAGACGACGTGGGGGCGTCGGAGCCTCGGGGAGGGTTCGGAACCTCGTGCAGTTGGGATAAACCACTAGCCCCCATCAGCATGTTTGCTGCAGTGCTTCGGCAACCATCCAAGGTTTCATGGGGTATGCTATTAGGTCCTGAGTAACCGAAAAAATAGAAAAAGAGAAGCAATCATCGATGGCTAATGTTGTTGTTTTAATCTTTTTGTGTTATTCGGCTACCTGCTAGATTGGGAACCCCCGCCTAGAATATTGGAAGGGTGATGACTTAGCATCCTTGCCGTAGGTGTGGGTCGAAAAAAACCATATCATCGGAAATAAGGCAATAGTGCATGAGTTATTATACTTTTTCACAAATCTTTTCATCGACTCTTTGAGTTTCCCTATTTCAGCTCAGAATAATTTCGAACAATTTTGTATTAATTCTTGTTCAAACTTTTACTTAAGACTATTAAATGACTGTCATTAATTAAAGGCAGTTAGTATCTCGCTTCCTTCGTTTATTTTGTAATATTATGTTGACCTATTACGATTATAACAGTTCCTAATGCAGAATTATTGCTTTCGACTTGTTCCAAGCCATATCGTACAGCTTCGACTGCATTTAAGTCACCTATGTTCTTTTCTCACACCAACCAACCCAACTAGGTAGCCTAAGTAAATAAGCTCCAAAAACTGACCGACGTCGACAAATATATTCCTTTTATCCGGCACGAAGCACGAAGAAGATATTATTGGGATAATGGCGGTATCTGGCCTAACAACGATACTCCGAATCACATTCCAATTTTATAGTTAAATATTCAAACCGCAAATACAATTATTTATAATACTACTGCGATATTAAACCACTGATGGCTTTTCAGGCATATTATTTGATGCATATAATTCAAATATTATAAATTTATTATATAACTAATATATATAAATATATAAATTATAATTAGAATTATATATGGCTTATAACTGAGCATCTATAGTAGGTATATATCGCTTTGCACAAGTGAAGAACATTGCTGTTTTAGCTTATTGGGGTGATGCTAAAACCGTAAACATATATCGGCTTTACCTCATTATCTATAAAGATTATGTTACATGGAACCCATATTTTGTTAATAATTTAGAGTTATCGCTAAAACATAATAAATTTTTAATTACAGTTGAAGCGTGGTAAGTTAATAAATAAACCAATTATGATAAACTGGGAGTATAAATTAGATATATTCAATATGAGAAAGTTTACATCGTCTGGCAAATAACTTTACAATAGCAAAAATTGGACACAGTAGAAAGACATATAAAACTTAAAATTTAGATAATTTAACAAACTGTTTGTAAAAATTATTTAGTAAGCGGTAGGTTGGGGTCTGATTTTATTGCTGCCGCACAAACAACATTTAGTAGTGCCTAAAAATCGTGTGCTGGGTTGAAAAGAACTACGTACTTGCAAAGCCTAAAAATGTGCAATTTTTCAATATTTTTTATTGATATTTAAGAGAATAAAACTTTTACAGGAAAATACAGAGAACGCTGAATTGCTTTTTGAAAACAGTGCCAAATTTTATACAAACGCAAAGATTCAGCCCAATTTGAGCTGCATTTTGCTCCCTAATATTTTAATTAAAATTCGGGTATTTTCCTTTATTAATTTGTATCAGTTTGACAAAATAGTATAGCCGTTTTCAATATAACAACAAAAATGTGGAAGCTAACTAACATTGAATTTTTGAAATCAGTCGATTTGTCTGGACTAGGAAAAACGATTTCTTCGATTTCTTGTCCAGCAAATTGAGGATTACATAAAACTCTCAATAGAAACTGGAGTTTGAAACACATTTCGCGCTTACTATATTGGGAGGGTATTTTGTCCCACAAGCTTCTTTAAATTATTGTTGCGAAGCTCTGCATTAACTAAATTCAGCGCATACCGCAAGAATCTGCGTAGTACGTTTTTTTCGTTCTTCGAGTTGACTCAAGGATACGAAATAGCTTAATAGCTAGTGAACTAGTGAACGTGGCTATTCGTCAGATATTTCCCCGTTTCGGCTGGGTGTTGGGCGAGTTCCATGGCGACACATTTCCGCTTCTACTTATGTTTCAGAGCTAACGCTTATCCGCAGTGACAAACTTGGGAGTACGACTAAATCAGTACATCAAGAATAGGTTGCATTCAACCTTTCGCTTATTGGCAATCCAGGCAACACCTTTCCGGCTTCTACTTAAGTTTTAGGGTAAGGCTTATCCATAGTAGCAAACTTTGGTGTATGGCTAAATCATTAGTATATCAAGAATTGGTTGCGTTCAACCTTTCGCTTATTGGCAATCCAGGCAACACCTTTCCGGCTTCTACTTAAGTTTTAGGGTAAGGCTTATCCATAGTAGCAAACTCGGGTGTATGGCTAAATCATTAGTATATCAAGAATAGGTTGCATTCAACCTTTCGCTTATTTGCAATCATGGCACACCTTTCCAACTTCTACTTAAGTTTTAGGGTAAGGCTTATCCATAGTAGCAAACTCGTGTGTATGGCTAAATCATTAGTATATCAAGAATAGGTTTTCAACCTTTCGCTTATTGGCAATCATGGCAACACCTTTCCTGCTTCTACTTAAGTTTTAGAGGTAAGGCTTATCCATAGTAGCAAACTTGGGTGTATGGCTAAATCATTAGTATATCAAGAATAGGTTGCGTTCAACCTTTCGCTTATTGGCAATCCAGGCAACACCTTTCCGGCTTCTACTTAAGTTTTAGAGGTAAGGCTTATCCTAAGTAGCAAACTTGGGTGTACGGCTAAATCATTAGTGTATCAAGAATAGGTTGCATTCAACCTTTCGCTTATTTGCAATCATGGCAACACCTTTCCAAAATCTACTTAAGTTTTAGGGTAAGGCTTATCCATAGTAGCAAACTCGGGTGTATGGCTAAATCATTAGTATATCAAGAATAGGTTTTCAACCTTTCGCTTATTGGAAATCATGGCAACACCTTTCCGGCTTCTACTTAAGTTTTAGAGGTAAGGCTTATCCTAAGTAGCAAACTTGGGTGTACGGCTGTGATCGTAGTATATCAAAAATAGCTTGCATTCTACCTTTCGCTTATTGGTGATAAGAAGACTTTATGACGACTTCTTGAGAAGGTTATGATACTGTTCGAACTCGCCGTATAAACACGTCGGGCAATGCGTGATTCATTTCCAAATTGTACCACTGGTTTTGGTTATTGTCTCGCACAGTTATTTGGGTGCAGAGTGGGTTCCTGGTATCATCGAAAAATTTATTCCAGTTTTTAGTGGGTATGTTTGAAAAAAATCTCTTTTTCAGCAACCACTAGTTATGTTTAGCACTCTTCCCAGGACCAGGTAGCGGTTATGACGAAATAGATAGCGTTATGTGCGACACGTTTACATGAAAATTTCGAAGAGTGTCATAGCCTTCTCAAAAAATCGGCATAAACGTTTGGAAATAAAAATGTAATTTTTTTCCGGAAGTTTCATGGATTTAAAAGATTAAAAACAAGTCGAATTTTTACAAAAATAGAAAAATATTAACAATATTAAAAATTTTAGATTAAAAAAGAAATGCCTTGATATATTGGTTGCTGTGTATGCGATGATAATCCAATTATAAAACCGCTGGGTTTTCATTGTTTAAGAAACATTTTGCAATGTGTCCTATATTTTAATAATGTTTCATTTTAGCCTTCACAAAATGTTTGTGCGCCGATTACGCAATTCCATTGAGGTAGTCAGTCTTGAATTAAGCCATTTCAAAAGAATTATATATTCCATAATTACCACTGCAAAATCATTTATTACTGACTTCTGCTATTTGGAGACGCTGGCGGCTCTGAATTTATGACACCTTCGCACCAGGTACGAAATGAATTATCCTGGGTCTTGCTTCTTCCTAAAATTTCGGGCTCCATTTTTTAATTTACTTTAGCAAAATTTTGCTTTTCAGCCGTAAAGCGCCAGTTTATACAAAAATGACAATATGTGTAATATCTGTAGCATCTCACTACGCCAGCATATATAGCGTAGCTGAATACGCTGTGATCGGGGCCTGTGGTATAATGGTAACGCACTAGTCTTGCAAGCTAGAGATCCGGGTTCGAATCCCGGCTGGTCCAATGAATGATCGCTCGTGGATCCTTTCATTTGGTGAACCCGACGTGATTTGAACACGCAACCTTCTGATCGGTCGAAATGAAAGCATATTTCCGAAGCTAAATAATTGATAAATCGTGTAAAATCATATCATGTGTCCGCAGTTCACGCGCCTGTGTATATACCTGGCGGAACAAAAACTACTGAAAGCGGAAAAATGTACCGATGTGAGTTAAAATTCTTATGTCCGGATTGGTAGGAGCGGCGCGCTAGACCACTCCTCTGCGTTTAATTGACATACAATTTCGAATTAAAATAAAAAATTCGAGACAACGGGAATGTGAAATTTGAAATGAATATCCCCAGATTCATATGCTTCTGTAATGCGTGAGTAAACTTAAGGTGACCATACCAGCCATACTATTCTGTCATTACGATATCGAATCGCAAACCACTGTTACGGAAAACAGGCTTAATTTCATTCGGTTTTTCGCTAACCGAAAATTGGCAAAATCAAATTCAAGTGCTAGAAATTAGACCTTGTGTTCGAACACAATTTTGGCGAGTTCAGTTTGCAGAAATTCTGTTCCCTAATGTATTATGTAAATTTGGATTACACTGTGTTCGCGAAAGTGACGTCACAATCAAATCGACAAATTTTCGTTCTCAAACATTTGGGTAATTTTACTTCAATTTTCGTGAACACAAAATGGTTAGATGTCAGTTGCGAGCGCTGTGTTCGCGAACAGTTTTACGCCAAATTGCAATTGACCAAGAGTCGTTCCGCAACAAATATTATCCAACAATACAAAATAGGATGGTTGCCGGGGTCATTTTAAGTCTACTCGCGCATAAGTAAACCTTAGGTAATTACTTAAAGCATTTTAACCTTACATACATAAGTTCAAAGAAGCTTTATGTGAATTAATGGTTGTTGTTTTCAGTTTTGGACATCTCGCCCTCACGAGTCCTCGCCAACCTCAGACCTAACACCAAAACATTCCATCAATTTTTCTAAACTTTCTTTAAAGATCTTCCAAAACTTTGGTAGCACTTTTGAGCAGCGGCAGTGCTGTGTTGCATGATTGACTTTGCTAAATGCTTAGGCTAGAACCGTTGAGTTATCTTATAGGCATCGCTAAACTTTAAAATATGTTTACATTTTTACTTATACTCAAAACTAACCCAAAATTTTACTCTAAAATTTCACTTTTTGGGTTGAAATTAAAAATATCAGTCAGTCAGGCCCTTCCATATCCGATCATCCAGCCTATGTCAAAACGGCTGCTGATACCCCTCTAACCCTCAGAAAGCGATCAGCATTTCTTTCAAAATGTCGGGAGCCTAAACTCATTATCCCCGGGACCTCGGATTTCAGAAAAAATTGAAAATTGCAGAGTAAATGCAAATGTCTGCAAAATATTTGGCAGCAAATGCTATATTCAAAAATCTGGCAAAACTTCAATGCTATTTTTATGGTAATAAAATTTCCTAAAATACACAGAGATTAAACAAAAGGTTTCAACTGCAATCAGTGTTTTGAAAAATACTACAAAAGATATTGATGACTGAGATGCCACAGGCATTGTAGCAAACACTAGTAACTGGGATGCCACTTATATCACTGCAATTATTTCTGAATTTATGCCTTACATTAATTGCTGTAAATAGAAATTTTTAAAAGCAATTGTTATCATTCAGGGCCCATTCAAATATGGCTCTTCTTTTAGAGCCAAGAGTTTTGGTTAAAAATTTCAACGCTTCTAAAGCGAAGTTAGGGGTTTAGGTCTCGGTGACGAAACCCCTAACTTGACCTAAATAGTAGTTGCCGTCTTTGCTGACACGGTCTAGCCCTGTGACATTATTGTATACTTCGCTATACTAGTTCTTCCACTCAGTATTTCCTAAATGTTGCCGTGGCGTAAACCTAACTCAAAGTAAAAGTTGCAAGTTTTAACCCAAACAGAAATATTCGTAAATTTACTTAAAAATTCCGTCAATGCTATTGTGTTCTTAAAGTTTAACTCAAGCCCAACATTGACCCTATGGTCATTGTGACAAACTTCCCACTCCCATATAGTGCTTGCCCTTTTATCAACAGGAAACTTGTTCCTGTCCCGCTTTACCGTCCTATGCACCTTAAGCCTTTCAACTTCAATTCTGATCTTGTCACCATGCCATAAACCATTAACAAATTTTACCAAGACCTATAAATGTTTTAAACTTTTTCAAAATTTCTAAAATTTCTTAATTTTGCCGAACAGCCACGTCTATTAGGACTCGCGTAATTTACCTATAATCATAGCGCAATGTAATCCTACCGATGGTAGACCGGTACATCTAATTGGTGACTCCAACCTTTTCCATACTCAAACAAACTAGTAAACATCCTAAAATGGAGCTTGCCCCGTCGCTAAAATACTCAAAAGTTGTAGCCTAGCGTAAGCCCAACGGTATATAAACCCTAACACTATTTTTACAGATTTTGTGGCTATCAGAAGCATTCACAGACCTATTTTAAAGGAAACCCCGAAAACAATAAAGGCTGAAACCGCAATAGTAAGAATAAACTGCTCATTGAAAAAATTACTGTGCTAAGTGGCTTGAAATTGTTAATAGAGAAAGCAATCTGTTAGAATTAAAATTGTAGCAAAATGTTCAAATCAACAGTCGACTCTCCTGAAGAAAGTGACATTGTCCAGGTTTCCCGTTCGTGGTTGGTCGCCAACGTTTTTCGGGCTTACATCACGCAGGCTAAACGACCCACATTGGTGGATTTCTGAATTTAGTGCTCTAAGAACATGCACATGGTGTAGATTAAAATATTCCAAGAAAACAGGAGGTCGGTTTGAAACTAGGTTAACGTTGAAATAACAAATTATAAAAATTATCAACGGCTTCGGAAACTGCAATAATTCAGTTAGCGCGTGCCCCTATTCTTCAGTGGTAAACAAACACCCGCAATAAATCGCTAAAATACGTTTTATATTTCTTCAAGAGATCGAGCTCCAAAACGCTGCATTAAAACAATCTTCAAAAATTGGCACGCACTATTCCCGACGAACCATGCGCGGTATGGCTTCGGACAGGCCCTGCGCGGTATGGTTCCGAACAAGCCCTGTGCGGTATGGTTCCGAACAAGCCCTGTGCGGTATGGTTCCGGACAAACCCTGTGCGGTATGATGCCCAACAAGCCTTGCTCGGCGTAGTTCTCGGTAAATCCTGCGCTGTATGGTTCCCGACAAACCCTATGCGGTATGGTTCAGGACAAGCCCTGTGTGTTATAGTTTCCCATAAACCTTGCGAAGTATGGTTCCCGATAAACCCTGAACGATATGGTTCCTGACAAACCCTGAGAGCTATGCTTCCCGCAGTTGGTCGTCGTCGCCATCCGTGAATTAATGTCTAAATTTCGACCAAGAATAATGGCGACGTCAAAGATCATATTTGAAACTTAAAAAACAGAATTCAGACTCCCGGTTATCTTCTATTTCGATGTGACTAAATTCTGCTTTAATGATCCGCGTCCTCCGAGGTATTCGTAGAATTTCGTTCTAACCATGCTACTCGTCATCTGATTACATTTCAATCCCGCTACGATTAACCGTTATTGCTGCAAACGTGTAGGCAATCACATTGGCACAACAAAATGCCTGGAAAACTTATATATCATTTTAAAATTTTACAGCAATAGTAGTACTCGAACACTACAAACGTTTCGCTAGCAATTTGAGCACCTAATAAGTTTGAACGACCAGTCGACACACATATCTAACTCTTTAGGCTCACTTACCCAACAACTATATTGTAATCATTTAATTATCATAACGATAAATAATCGTCATTAATTACCATCAGAGAACAACTATGTCGTAATCCCGTGAAACTGTTTTAAGTATCACTTGTAGTAAAATTTGTTTTATTCAGATTTTGCACTATATACGTATGTAAAAACAAATTCTTAGGCAACGAATTTGGTACCACACTTTGTGTAACAGAGTAGTTGTAGCGCCTGAGCCTTTTAACAAATTTAGTACCTCAAATAATGAATAACTTCCTCCGATTATAAATACATTTACAGCTGATTCCAACTAACGTTGGGTCTTTTAGTGCACAAAATTCTAGAAAATACGCAACTGTTTGCACCATGTCTACTGCTTTACTGAAAAGAAAGAAAACCTATAATAGTATTTTGTGGCAAACCTATAGGAGGCACGTTGCCAGATTCATATTTTAAGAAGAGCAAGCCAGATTCATGGAACAATCTGGTTGATGTAAGGGGTTGAAAGTTGTTTTCATATTTATAAAATGTTCTAATGCGTAAAATTTTACCCAGCCTTAAAAATGTCAAAAATTAAAAAAAATAACCAGAAGACCCAAATTCAATTCAATTTTCATAGTTATAGTTCTTGATTACAAATGAAATGCTACTCCGCAGCTTTATTAATTGTTTTCTCAGGGTTGGCCAACACAATTTCATTGTGGCGTCCTCCATTTGTACCACCCTGGCCATGTTGGTCCCATGAAGTTTTACGGTTGTGCCTTTAACTACTTTTGGATATGTCCAGCCTACTAAAAGTGCGACGCCGACAGTTCAATCATGCTTCTGTTCGTTTTTGAATCCTTGTGATGTTTAATACATCGCTGTCCTAATTACATAGCTAGGCGTTACGATTTTTTCTTGTTCAGTTTTTGTTTTTTTAAAATATACATTAATTAATGTCCAAGTTTGATACGGAAATTGGGATTTCGCAAACTAAGGCGTTTAGTATTGATAACTGTATAGAACGGAATGAGGGAAATGAACCTGGGTAGATCTATACCCAGCGATTTGTTAGTGATACTAGGCCCGAAGTATAAATATACAATAAAAAATATTGCGAAGATGGCTGAGAAGACTAAGAAATAAGTTAAAAAAATCAATAAATAAAAAATATAACAAAATAAATCAAAGAGGGTAAAAAACCTGTAAATATTATCAGAGCCGTGCCGACCGCCCTCATGAGGGTAATCTCAGGTGTTCTGGGGTTATCATGACTGAAATATTCATGCGTTTTATAACATATAAAATGTTGACAGTCGCGACGACCTACTTTACTTACTGGTGGATTGAACTTGATTTCGCTTGAAATTAAAAAAGTCCAAAAGCTCAGAAACTGCAAAAATTTGATAAGTTTTTTCCTGTTTCCCGTTGAGTTGACTTTGTGTTAATTGCGCTCAGGGAACAGGAGGCAGGGTCCCAGGCAGTGCCCTCTCACAAATATAGGTGGATGGGAACGCCCTACGTGTCCGGAATTTCCCATCGATTTGATTCTTTTTGCCAACGGTGTTCAGTGTTGATGTCGGACAGCGTATTGCGAAGCTTCTCGGGGACTAGCTACATTATGATTGATATTTTGCGTATAACGAAGAATGATTTTAATTCTTGTTGCGGAAGGTTTTGGATGCGCTTAAAGTAATTTCGTTGAATGTGCTGGTTTTGCTGTAGAGTTTTTGAGATTATTCACGAAATTGATCTGAGCCAGAAGTGATCGGGGTAGCGAGATTCGGTAGATGATCGTGATGAACCTTTGAAACGGAACGCTGTTCCTGCTCGCGTGGTCGGATTTCATCTTTGAGCCATTCACGGAGATTCTAGAGTAATCAACGTTCAGACCCGTTTTTACGATGTAGTTCGATTTTTGGCAAATTTATGTGGCTTTTACTGGAGAATAGTGGCAAAGGTCTACAGTTGGTTCATCTAAACCAAGAGCAACTAAGCTCCTGATATTATGGTCGTATATTATCTTGTACTGATTTCATCTGAGCAATAAGAGGCATGTGGCAGCTGCAAAATAGGTTCAAAATGTGCAAAAATTGCAATCTGCGTGTCACCTAATCGATCATGCAATGTGAAAACGACTGCTTCATAGTTTGCTGCTGTTAAACCATAACTTTCCTTCGACGTCTTTGAAAGCCTCACTCGTCAGTGACCATCGCAAATGGTTAAATTTATCGATAATTGACAACAATTCATTATTGTCGACAGCACTCTCCAAACTGCCCCAAAAGGATTGCCGTTTACCCCGGAAACGGAGAAATTTCTAGCTTTCGCAACTTTAGCTGACATTTTATAAATCTCCCGGGACAATTCCTAAGACATCTGAAGCAATTGTTTCTGATTTTACAGATCATTTCCAAGCACATTTTTCGTACGCGATAAAATTTCTAGGAAGTAACCATTGTATCGTACTGTTTCGGATATTTTTGCCTCCTTGATAATTTTAGCGAACACCGCTATGCCAGCCGCTTCAAATTTTTGCCTCCTTGATAATTTCAGCGAGCACCACTATGCCAGCCGTTTCAAATTTTTGCCTCCTTGATAATTTCAGCGAGCACCTGCTATGCCAGCCGTTTCAAATTTTTGCCTCCTTGATAATTTCAGCGAGCACCTGCTATGCAAGCCGTTTCAAATTTTTTCCTCCTTGATAATTTCAGCGAGCACCGCTATGCCAGCCGTTTTAAATTTTTGCCTCCTTGATAATTTCAGCGAGCACCGCTATGCCAGCCGTTTCAAATTTTTGCCTCCTTGATAATTTCAGCGAGCACCGCTATGCCAGCCGTTTCAAATTTTTGCCTCCTTGATAATTTCAGCGAGTACCGCTACGCCAGCCGTTTCAAATTTTTCCCTCCTTGATAATTTCAGCCAGCACCGCTATGCCAGCCGTTTCAAATTTTCGAACCGCCAGTCAGTCATTTTGGATATTTACAGCTCTAAACTCAACCGGATCAGCTGGGACTTGCCTTTCAACTATAGGCAGAATTTTGTCTTTTTAAGATACCGCTGTTTTGCTGATATTTTACTCTGCATACGACAGAATTCCTGTATTAACTCCAAATTCAACGTCACAGCATGAATTCTATATAATAAAGCCGCCCGATGACGGTGCATGGGTTCCATTAAGAATGCTTCATTGCCAAAAAACCACGGCGTGTCGCTTTCCTTAGGGTGGGGCAAGGTTAACGGCCCTTCGAATTGGTAGTATTGGTATTGGCATTCGCAGGGGTATTTGGCATTGCTCGTTAGTTGGGAAACTTGCGGATGGAGGGCTGGGCCCATGCTTCCCAACTGTCCACGTTTTATTCGGGTCTCCATAGTTTCCCAAATTGGTTCTTTACATAATTTCTTTTATCAATTCCTAATTATTTCAGGGGCTGCGACCTCAGGCTAACTTTCAGGTAAAATTCGCAGGCAAAATGCTTTGTCTTTGTCTAAGAAATTAAAATTGTAGAAAAACTTTTCCGACTTAAACCTGCCACTATATTAACTTTTTCTTAAGCATTTTTGTTAATTGATATTACTTGGTACATTTTAGGTACTCATTGGCTTTGGTACATCCGTGGCTACAACATGTTAACAACTTTGACTAAACTTGTTGTTGTTGAATCCTTATAACTTTTTTAAACTTTTTTTTTCAAAATTATTACTTTAAAATCCCTTATACTCTTTATTTGGTTTCAAAATTCAAACTTTAAACTCAACTCAAAATTATACAAAATTATTATCTTTTCCTATACAGACCGTACGGAACCTTGTGGACAAGTCTTTTGACATACAAGGCACCTATCTACTTTTGTAGAACCATTTTATTTTCAAAAACCGAAACCTATTTATAATTGTTTGCTAATAACTCAACGTGATCCTGAACTGCAATCCGTCGGTGCAATACTTCAGCATTTGATTACCGATGACAATTACGTTCTAACATGTGTGCATAGCCTATTCTGTAATAAAAAATTATGGTTTAAATTTATCGTAAACTGCAAAGTGAAATGCGAAATTTTGCACAAATGCAATGCAAACCTAATATTCAAATGTTGGCTAAACAACAAGATTCAAGCAATTATATCTCAAGCAATAATCAGTGTATTCAAATATTTCAACAGTTTTCAAAAACTTACTCTTAAACATTTACAAAAATACTTTAAAAATACTAAACGTTTTGGTAATTGGTATGCAATTAGGCATTATTGAAATTACTGGTAATTGATGCCAATCATATTATTGCAATTATTGTTTAATTTGTACCTTACAAATTATTTCTAGAAAACATTTCTGTAAATATAATTATTTCAAAAACCAATTCTTATTATTTAGGGCCCATAGACATATGCTTCCCACGGGAGGATTTAGGCGGGTGGATTGGGTGGCTAGCCACCACCACCCCTCTCTTGCAACGCCAAAAATATTTTCCCAAATTTGTTATACCGATGAAATACATAATTTATATATATATAAGAGGAGATGGATTTTCGTCTGTTTATAATATATATGAATGTTTGTCTTTGAACTCTGTCAAAAGTATTAT
This sequence comes from Trileptium ribeirensis, assembly GCA_030248225.1. Taxonomy (NCBI): domain Eukaryota; kingdom Metazoa; phylum Nematoda; class Enoplea; order Enoplida; family Thoracostomopsidae; genus Trileptium; species Trileptium ribeirensis. Next base: position 1,549 of record JASANE010000437.1, on the reverse strand, counting down.
AGATACACACCCAACCCATATACATTCTGAATCAGCAAAGTCCAACTTAGGTTATAAACATATTTTTAAACCTACAGGGGGTGTAGTTTGGGAGTTAGCTAATTATATGTTAGCTAAAGCACTGAGATAATTGGCGTAATTTTAGATGTCTGCATTAGCGGAGTCGGTCAGTGGGCGACGCTTCAGCAGGAGGACCGTGTTCTATTTCACCGGTATTCAGCAGGAGGACCGTGTTCTATTCCACCGTTATGCAAGTGTTTTTTAATTAGCCTCTAATCTCTTTTTTATTGTGATGTGCCATAGTGTAGTGCAATGAAAAGAATGAGTGCTGTGCTATGTGAATAAGATAGTAACACCCTCCTTTCATCGTTTTTTATCCTTCGCTGCTCACGTTTCTCCGCCTTTTGTTGTATTAGGGGCTAGCCGCTGGAAGGGCCGACGTGAGCCCAAGCATGCTGCAACACAATTTTTCTACGTAGTTTCAAGATGCCGGAGGTACTTTTGTGTGTGATTCAGGCCGAATATCCGAAGTTTGAATGTACGGCTCAATTGCAAAAATATCAGTGTTTGTCAGACTACGTTTATTATACGTAGACTTGCCTAATACCTAAATCATATTTTAGGTTGCGTCGAAAGCGCATAGCGTCCGGTCCCTGCCGTCGATCCGAGAACGTGGGTTCGATATTGGCACTTAAGTTCATAACTGCCTTCGACAAATTCAGCGCATAGTTGGCTGAGCTGACAGCACCGATTTAAATCTCAATTCACAAGCGTCGTTGACCTGGCAATCTCACATTGTACCGCGCATACTACATTCGGACATTATATTTACGGAGGGACGTGTAAGATGGAACGCAATATTAAAAAACAACAAACACTTTTTACAGTCGTGTGTATTAAAATTGTCGCCTGTCATCACATCGTAGGTCATACTGTGTGTATTAAGCGGATGATTTTTGCGTGTTTTCAAAAGAAACAGAGTTTATATGGTATGTCTATATGTAAGTTCTCTATATTATCGCCTAAACGAAACCCGGGTATTGGTTCACAATTACCTTTGCCTCTGCCCGAGGAACAACCATGTCTACCATTAGAACTCCCGCAACTTTTATGTAAAGATAACCTTACCCGCTGTTAGACCGGTATATGTAATTGGTTTCACCCCGTCTATACCCTAACGAACCCATAATTATCTTAGATCCAAATCTCCCCATAAATTCTTAGTGAAAGATAGGGTAGTTTCGCCCTACCGACCCGGTTAAGCCACCATGTGATGATCAGCTCTTGGCTGAAGGACCACCGAAAAACCAGGGTTTCAGATTTAAAAGATCCACCAAATTTTATCAAAACACTATACTAAAACTGTAAACATTAACGTTTTGACACTGACTACAAATGAATTAATACAGCAATGACTGCTGAACGATTTTTCAATCCATATACATTACCCACAATATAATGGGTTTAATTACATACTGACTTGGCAAACCCAGTAGTGATAAGACTTATAAATATTAAGTGTTTTATTGTATTTTTATGTAAGCATTAA
>JASANE010000436.1:0-16242 GCA_030248225.1 Trileptium ribeirensis | reverse complement strand
TATGTGGTACTGGTTTGGGTACGTATCCGGATAAGATTACGGCGGTGGTAACGTGATTTTTGGGCCCATTCTTGACCTGACTTAAGCCTCTTTTACCCGTTTTTTTCGAGGGAAATGTTTGAATTGTGCTTCGCCCAACCAAAACTTCATAAATAGAAAGTTCAAACTTTCTAATGACCTACAACTCGAGTCAATCCGCCGACGTTGAGTATTACCAAAAAAACCCACAAAACCCACGGTTTGTCTTACATTATTTCTTTTACTTTCATATTAAGTATGCATTAGTCTTCGAACCGTTCTGATTTGCAACATTGTTGAGTAACAAGAGCTAATATAATTAATCAACTCTATTAATAATATTTTCACTGTGGTGGTATGCATTTTTGTTATCTATCTTCACAAATGTTTATGAGTTTACACTTTTGTATCGGAATTTAGATTTTTTCGTTTATTTGAATTATCGTAAAGCTAGTTCACGATTGGTTTACTTAGGAATTCGCATGCTGAGGTAGCCACTCGATTCATAGATTTCTCACATAACTTAAAATTGGTTGCTTTTGTTTATTTAGCTATAGCAATAATACATAATTTGATTGCGCTTGAGATCGTACCGCACTTCCAGAAAAATCATAAACCGTATTAATAAATTTTTGGCAGTCGGTCGTTACTGCCTCACGGTACTAATTTAAATGTACTTGTATGCAAAATCCTCCCATAAAAACAACTTTGGTTTAAAAAGATGCTAAATTTTGACACCAATAGTAAACTTTGAGTATTTTATCACTCTGCACAAACTATCTGTAATGGGTCTATTTTTGTTATTGCGGTGGTTGATTGTAATCAAAGCAATTGTATTTACGCCGTATGTCAATATGGCGATGGCTATGGCCAACAAGGCGAAAATATTTGTATAGTTTTGATTATGTGCTTATAGTGTCCGTCTGTGTCCTGGGCTATTGGTCGAGTGAGGGTGCCACTTAAAAGGTGAGCAACAACCAAGCGTAACATATAGCTTTTCCTCGACAAGTCAAGTCCTTGCCTCCACGTGGCATAGCCTGTGTACAGCTAAAAGGACCTCTGGCGATAGGCGGGCCTCGGGCGCCTACAAACAAATAACTTGACCCAAAGGCTAAGGGTTGGTGATCCCTGACAGAAAAATGTCCGAGTTGATGACAAACCAGTCAGCGTCTGCTCGGTATCCGACGGCTCCCTGGTAATCGTATTCCCTACGACTGTTAGCATCTAACGGCAAAATCCGATTCAATATCCCCACATGGGGCGCTGACGACAGGTGCAACGACACATCGGCCAGCGTATCTACCTGTCGTACCACACCATGAATCAGTTACCAACGTATAAATCAAATGCTAGGGCGTCCACCTCAGTCGACGCGACAAGGCCTGGCCCGACCTTGTTGACAAATGGACGAGGGTTCCTTACGAACGGGCGACATAAGGACGTAAGCAAGCTAGCCCAAAACACCATTCGGACATCAACCCTTAATGTCGGAACAATAACTGCCAAAAGCAGCGAACTCGCAAAATCGTTGCATGCACGACGAATTGACCTCTGTGCTGTTCCGGAAACAAAATGGGCTGGGAATAAATCGAGGAATCTCGATACTGCCGAAGGCGATGATGGCTATAAACTGTTATTCAGCGGAACCAGTCGTAAACGCAATGGAGTCGGCATCATTGTATCTCATAGATTTCGGAACTGCATACAAGAAGCACACCGGTACAGCGATCGTCTGATGAAGGTAGTGATCACAACTTCAGAACGTAGAGTACACTTCTTCTCAGCATATGCCCCAGAGCCCGGCTGCAGTGACACACTAAAAGACGATTTCTAGTCAGAACTTGACAATCAAATCCGTGCGGTACCTCTCAATGCTTTCATAATCTTAGCAGGAGACCTCAACGGGCATGTCGGCGAACATCGCAAGGTCACAACTGCCACGGTGGAAAAGGATATGGAAAACGTAACAACGAGGGCGAGCGCATACTAGACTTTGCAGACGCACACGATCTAGTGATAACCAACACATGGTTCCAGAAGCGCCCATCGCATCTCATTTCATTCTACAGCGGTAACGCAAAGACGCAAGTGGACTATTTTCTCGTAAAACGCTGTGACCCAAAGCTAACTTTCGATACAAAGGCTATCCCGTACGAAACAATCGCCACACAGCATAAGCTCATCATTGCTACATTCCGTATCAAACCTCCAAAGCCACATAATATTGAAAGAACTGGCGCGTCCCGTATCAAATGGTGGCGATTTAATGATAGGCGCGACTCTCTTCGTGCTCAAGTACGCCTACCTAACGTAACTAAGGTTGAAGATACTTGGCACGCGGCCAAATGAGTTATCCACAATGCCGCAAAGACAACCCTTGGTGTCACAAAACCAAACAGACACCATATCAAACGCGACACGTGGCTTTGGACAGAAAATGTTGAAGCAAAGGTACGCGAGAAGAAACGGCTCTATCTAGCCTTCCTGCGCGACAAACATCAGATAACTGGAAAGCATACAATAATGCCAAAAAAAGCTGCAAAACGTGCGGTCGCATCGAGAAAGGCTTCACACTTCGAAGACCTCCGACACAAGAGATGGAGAAAGGGATCTCTTTCGCCTGTCCAATCGGAGGCATAAGCAGTCTTTGGATGTTGAGCGGTTGCACTGCATTAACGATAAACACGGCAACTTGCTTGTTGACAAAAAAGGTGCCAAAGAAAGATGGCAAGAATATTATCAAGAAATATGAACTCAGAAGTTCCCTCATCCACTGGTGCTGCAACCCAATGCAACTTATGGACCAATACAGCCAATCAGCCCGCATGAAGTCAGCGAAGCGATCAAACAAATGAAACCGGACAAAGCAACAGGGCCAGATGACATCGCTGCGGAGGTCTGGAAAGCAAAGGCTTGGGATCCATCGTCGTGGTTAGCCACTTTTTTCAACCGTATAATAGCAGAACAAAAAACACCACAAGAGTGGCTACAGAGCACGACGGTACCGATATGGAAGCGAAAGGGCAACGCTGCAGAGTGCTCAAATTATAGACCCATTCGACTTCTCTGTCATACAGTGAAGATTTTCGAATGCGTGCTGGACAAAAGGTTAAGACAGATTGTCAACATCTCAGTCAACCAGGCCGGTTTCGTCAAAGGATGTGGAACAACTGATGCAATCCATGCGGCCAGACTACTAATCGAAAAACACCGAGAGAAACAACTGCCGCTACACATATCCTTTTTGGACCTTGAGAAAGCCTTTGACCGCGTTCCACACGAAGTTATATGGTACGCACTACGAAATCACGTTGTGCCAGAGGAGTTAATCAAGTGGGTCAGGCTTCTATACGCGGGTCCGACAAGTCGGGTGAGGAGTATCGCTGGAATATCAAGTCCGCTATAAATCACAGTTGGGGTTCATCAAGGTTCAGCACTATCACCGCTGTTGTTTATAATTGTGATGGTCGCAATCACCCGAGACATCCAGCGCCCGGCACCTTACACACTGCTCTATGCTGACGACGTTCTTTTGACCACAAAAGATAGAAATGACTTACCAACACTAACTCAGACATGGCACGACCGCCTAGCCCAATATGGCTACGTCTCAATGTGCCAAAAACTGAGTACCTAACAACTGACAACAATAACGAGCAATCAATTATCATAAATGGTGTCGAGCTGCCGCGTACCCAACATTTTAAATATCTTGGCTCGTCATTATCAGCCGATGGCAGCATACATCATGAAAGCACTGCACGTATCAACGCAGCGTGGCTCAAATGGCGATCAGCAACCGGTGTACTTTGTGACAGGCACATCACAAACCGTCTCAAATCAAAAGTATATCGCAGCATCGTGCGGCCTGCTGGCCGATCACAAATGAAATCGAGAGCAGATTCTCGTCACGGAAACAAAAATGTTGAGATGGTGTAGCGGAATAACACGATACGATCATGTCCGTAATATTGACATCCGCACGCGTTATGGAGTTGCCCCAATCCGCGAAAAATTGCGCGAAAATCGCCTACGATGGTACGGAGACGTACTGAGGTCCAACGTTGTCTCTTTGGCGCACATCGGCCACAACATCGAGGTGGATGGTAAACGACCCAAAGGCAGGCCAAAACAACGATGGGTCGACACACTACATGCAGACCTGGCCGCATCACAACTGCATCCCGACCAAGCTCATGACAGACTAAGATGGCGAACTCGATCCATTAGAGCCGACCCCGCCTCCAAGTGGGATAATGGCTGAAGGAAAAGAAGAAGAAGAGTCTCCGTCTGTGTCCCGCCATTAATGTCATGCTGGTGTATTATTGTCTTTATGGGACCTTTAAATGAACTCGGGAAGCACAGTTTTGAACTTGATATAGTAACTGACCATAGACTAGCCGCACTCGTGCTGTTTCCCCTCTACTCGAAATTTACTGCTGTTATTATTGTAAGTTTCCCGTGTAATCGAGAATAATAATATTTTCCCAGTGTTATAATAATGTGGATAGGTATTCATTTTGCATAGTAAGCATTAAAATTTTTCTACTAACTAAACGGGATATTCACAGCCAAAAAATAATTGTAGAACACATTGGGTAAACATTCAACATGTATGTAGCGTAGCTATTTATTATCAGTTTGAGGAGTGACGCGGCTTGATCTTTCCACTGACGGCACTAGGGGAGTATTCGTGAAAACTTTTTGTCTGTGGCTGTCACAAAAATCATCTTCAGTAGGATGCATTTCGACAAAATTATTTAGTTGATAAAATTTTTGACCATGTGCTTTTTAGTTGAACAGCTCCGACCGCATCTTCCGAGTATAAATAGCAAAATACGGAGGTTTTAAATGTTCTTTGAAAAACCTGGCCATACGGTTATTAGTGTTTCGCTCGCCATATCTCGCGACACGGGCTTCGCTTCGCAAGCGTATCGAGATCTACAATTTTGCTGAACAACCATTTTATATGACCACTCAGTGAGTCGCTGTGGGTCCCAATATGGTTCGTCGACCTTTGCCTGAAATATAAAATATTCAACTTTTGGCATGCTATAATTGCATGTTTTTACTTACAACGAATACCCGTTAGGTTATCAAGTATGTTGAATTAGAGGGACTATATTATGCTATTTCATGCTGGTGCAAGGATTTTGTGATCGACTAATCGGATTTATAAATCGTACAGTGACGCTCAGAATTTGCGAAATGGAATTGAACAGCTGTTAATTTTTCGCGAACTGTCCGCGAATTGACATTCGCGAAAAATTTGCTTTTATTTCTAAGCGTAACTACAGCTACAAAATTAAGTGCTTATAAATTCGAATGCAGACGAAATCGAACCGAAACGCAATAGATCGATTTTCGTTTAAACGAAATTCGTTAAATTAAATTATTAAATTATTTTTTTTATTTTGACGCAACCGAAATTCGATTAAACACAAACGATCGAAATCGAACGAAGCTTCGACCGATTTTGAGCACTTAATTCTGATTGCAACTGTAGTATGTTTTCATTTTTATTCGGTTATGTATTGCGTACAGGGCATGAGTAAGTCTGTATAGTATATAAATTTATCGGTACACTGAATACAAATGGGCTTAGGGGTCATGAGCCATATTTTCAAATCATAGTCTGTCTCTGTCTTTGTTTATTTCGTTATGTAGTGTGCGTACATGACATCAATAAATAAAAATTACCAGGTCTCGATTACTAACTGGGTGCGTGAAATTTACTAAGACCACAAATTTTCAAACTGCTGGGCAATTACTGTGTTATTACGTCAGTTTTCAAATATATGTGATTTATGTAGCACACAGAAAATTTAAGGGAAATATATATAAATAGATAGATCATAGATCTATAAGCTCCACCATAAATTTTATATATTTGGGAGGGCGAATATTTCATGGATCATGTCAGGCTTCCCCGTATAGCAGTTTTTGGGTGAGAACTTGACATAAGCACCATAGGACAAATTTTAAAGTTTATATAATAATTGTGAGCGGAGGCTAAGCATAGGCTCATCATTCGGTGGGAAAACTTGACATAACGCGCTAGGCGGGGAAACTACACAAGATCCGATTGCATTAACCACAAATTTGAAATGTTACTAATATTTTCTTCTACATTACAACTAAATTGTGTCAAGAAGTTTTGAATATCTAGTACAAGTATAGTGTGCACAAGTTTTGTGCTTCAAAGCTATGTAATCATGTCTCAGTATGAGTAGAATTTTGAGAAAAATTTGAAGGTAAACAAGATATGGAAAGCCGGTTATACTCGTGCATTTGTGCCCTTGCTTGCTTATATATAAAACTGCGTTTGCCGTGATGTCATTGCCGTAAGTTCTGTTACTAGCTTTGATCATTACTTATCGTAGCATGTATGGGTTTTGTTTAAGATTAATGTTCCAACCAGCTTACATCACTTTGAAGAATTCTTTGATGGTAGCGATTCAGGACTTGGAACTCCGTCCCCGCCTCAGCCTGATAATAAAGAAGGTACAAGCCGAAACTTCGACCCATTTGGGTATCAGTGCCTGGTCAACGTTTCAAAGAGCATAGTGCATGACGATAATTATTTAGGGGCCGGTAATAATAATAATAATAATTGCTTCGGTCCGTCCGAGCAATATTTCGTTGTAAGAAACGACGATGATACAAAGACAATACCTGAATGCAACAATCAAAATAATTTACCAACAATACAGTCTTCGGAGCGTAAAATCATTCCCGTTGGTCCGCCAAATCTTAATGACAAATTATTTGGGTGCAACGACGGTGGTAACACTTGCGGTTATGGCAGCCTGCGCCAGCGTAATTATACTTTCGACGATTTGTATTCATCGGATAATTATTCTAAGTTTAATTCTAACTCTCAATATCTGTTTTGTCCCGACGATGTGTCGGAAGCATTTTCACCACAGCCCAGATTTCACGCTTTCTTGCCAGTTGGAAGCACTCATGACATACAAGCGTTTAGTTTACGGAACAACGATCATAAAGACCAGTGTGTCAGCCAGCGCCGTGAGAGTGATTTGTATTGGCAGTCAGGAAGTGTCCTAGATAAACACTACACGAACGAAAGCGTTCTAATTAAACAAATGTGTCAAGATCAGTCAAACGGACAGACAACATATGCTTTTCCACAGATGGTCGAAGGGAATCATCCGCTGGAGGACGCTTTTAAGTTAGAATCAAATTTTGGAACGGACAGTCATGGTATTGTTGCACCAGCTGCAACGAACAACATTCCTTACTACGCTGATGCGGCTTGCCAAACGGATTGTCTTGCGGAGGAAACCGAAATTGTTCGAACGCTGGTATTGGATCCCGAATTTTGCAGCTGGATTTCTCTTCGTTATCCGGAACTTGCTAAAACACTCTGGCAATCGATTAAATTGGCCGGATCTTCAAAATAAGAAATATATACACGCAATCACTATAGCGAAATAATTAATCGTTCGAATAATCGTTAATACGCTCATAATATGCCGCATTTTATCGAGTTTCTTTTTAGTTACACTTATTTGGATTCATGTTTTCTAGTGTTATAATTTCTACTGCCAATTTTATTCCATTTAATCTTTGCCTGACAATATCCTTGTACTACTTTTCGTGCATTGTTTATATACTTATATATTGTGTATTTATAGCAATAATCTATATAGAAATATACGCAATATCTAAGAAACGAAACGATGGGGCTGTGGTGAATGTGTACCAAGCTATTGTTGTGAGTGGGACTGTTCTGCACTGATCACTTCAAAATATGTGCTTAACCAAGTTCCTTTTCAAAAATCTATATGCATTGTTCTGCGGGCTGGTTTTTTCACAAACGGTTTGGATTTTTAAAATAGATTGAGCTTTTGAATATTATTTTTGGCCTTTGAGTTGCGCAATGGAAATGTGTATAATAGGCTGCTGTTGATAGATACAACGGTGTTAGCTCCGGGTCTTTATTTTGATAACCGCTGTTATTCCAACTAATGTATTGGTGCGCAGTTCGCCTAGAGATACTCCTAATATGTCTGAATATAAGTCTCACACTTTGTGACAACGTCTTTAATGCAGATAATATACGAAGCGCCGAAAAATTAGGAGTTTTGTTTGGGGGTTTTGTTGTATTGACAAGATAAGTTTCCTAAAATTCGTCACTTTACTTTTATGCTCTATTAATAATATTATTATTATAGTTAGCAAGGTATAAGTTGTTATATATCACGATTCGGTCTACAGATATCAAGGCTTCGGTCAGATTTATATAGGTTGCTAACTGCCAAAGATACACAAAAGTAATTTCTGATTGCTTTGTCAATTTTGTTGAGTTCTGAAATAAAAATTCAAGCAACCGAACAAAGGTGTTTAAGCTAAAGTAGTCGAAAACGTCGGAAGCTTTGGGTCTGACTTATTGAAAGCTGTTTCCGCTTTTTGAGGTGAAATGATGCTTCATTTAGAGCAGTGTAAGATCTGCGTACATTAATTTTTTGAAGATGTGTATATCATGAAGTAAGAGTATCTTATCAGCAAACAGGAGCTAGACGTTCCGAAATAGTAAGTACTTGACTTTTATTACAGGCGATGTTAAATGTATAACGTAATATGTATCAGAAGTATGTATTTAAATAGGTTTGCTGCGTTTGCTAATACCTACTGAGTCATAATCGGTGTCATAATAGTAATTTCACTTTGCTTTAAAACTTATGATGAGCACATACCATACTGTAATATTACCGTCATAATAATTATTACTCTGGTGTTGTGTATGATGCGGTATTCCGCTTATAGTATTGTTTCTCTGTGGCGACCCAAAATTTGGTATCATGAATGTAATAGCCTAAACATATTTGTTTTGTTGTATTAGTTTCAACCGTCTTATTAAGATTTTCGTTGTGATCAGTCCGTTTTCAACGACAACGATTTTTCGAAATTCTAAATTTGTAACATTGCTTCAAAAATGTTCACAGACTGTCGCCTTCGCCCGACAATTTCCACTACAGCGATGGTACAGTTAGGTAGCCCTTATTGATTTCGGAAGTCGGATACCACAGCGTCGACCCATAGTCACAAACTGTTTTATCAGATAGGGTATCGGTGACCCATATATATGTTAGGTCTTGCTCAAACAATATATTTATTACGGGTTCGAGCTAAGGTGGTGCAAAAGGGGCATTCAAACGGAGTGACTCCGTAACCTTGTGTATAGATATATGTTATGCGGAATAAGTATGTAAAACCAAAGTCAGTTTCAAATTTGTTACCGTTTTCACAGTTATATAAATTTCGCTGAATTTTCGCTGTTAACATGGGCCTTCCTAGTAAATTTATGGGGCCATGTGCATTCTAGTAGTTCGGCCTGTTTGCCACATGTTCAGGTTCTAAAGATATGAATTTTGTACTGCTAAACTAAAGCCATGGAGCATTTAATGCCAAATAAATGCATATTATATGAGTGCTGACGCGTATAACTTGGAAAACAATGACAATTGGATTATTGCTAAAGTGTTAATTTGTCTATATTTGTGGGTATATGCATTTAGTTTTTCTGAATTCGTAATGTCCTGGAAAGAGGCAAATGTTATCAAGCTTCCGCTTCAAGATTGTTGAAATTAGATCATCTTAATGTGACTCAGTGACCAAGTATAGTTTGTGATGTCATGGCGTTGAATCGCGCGCAGGGCAGTAGGTTCGGCTCAACCACCTTATATATGGAACATTGGTTTTGTTTTATCATTGAGTCAGTAGACTGCAACCAAATCAATAACATGTCAAAAATTTAAATTTTAGGAGACAATATTGCTTTTAGCAATCTGTGTTACAATAGTGGTTTCAGGGGCGTTACAATAGTGGCGGGCAGGGGGGCTCACACTTTTTACTAGAAAACATGAAAATTTTAACTAATGGGTTACAACAAATTAAATGTAAACAACCGGTCCCCTCCACTTTTTTGCCGGCCTCTTCCACTTTTGAAGAGCTTGCGACGCCCTTGCATAGTTTGGAAGACGTTAGGAAAATATTGACTAAATAATATGTTACTTGTAGGTACCCCACAGTCAAAATTTAAACCAAACACCGCCCGTCATCCTGAAGCCATAACAACAGCAGTACCTGCGCCAATTTGGCTCAAAATTCGAAGTTTTTGCTGTTTTTCAGTTGCTAAAAAGGTTATCAGACACATGTCATGCCTGCAGTTATAGTGAAAATTTTTATAATGTCACTTTACCGGCTACCATGTTACACATGGAAACAGCAATATTCGACGTGATTTGGATTTAAAAGTGGACTTTGTTTTATCCCAGCTCTTGGAAAGTGATACATATAGAGCAATACTTCTATGACTATTTGCCGATAGTTAACTGCAATCAATGGTAACAAAATTATATATACCCGACCGTCCGTTCCAGATCTGAAGCCGTTGTTGTAATAAAACTGGTTTAGCGTGGTAACCTAGCAACAGGATAATCGGTAACCTAAGCAACATGATAATCTGCCTAGAACATCTATGTAGGATTGTTATTATTGGTTTCTAATTTAGTACGTTTTATGGTGTGTCTTGCTCGGAGTAGTATCTGTCGCAATAAGTTAATGATTCCTAGGTGACGGTTACCGATGCCTACAACTTGAAACTACATTTGGATATTTCCATCTTTGAGTTTAATAACTGGCAGGGCCACAACTACGTTTGCCAAATTAATGTTTGGTATTACATAGGGTAAACCCAACGGTAAATATTTGCATTGTAAGTTTTTATGTCTTATTATTTTGTGCCGCTATTTGATATGAATACTAAAATGTATAAAGCTAAACTCGGTCTGAACTGTATTTTGTTGTGTGCGCAAAATTTATTTGGTACAATTCTGTCATGCTATAACGCATTATTTGTCACAACCTATGTATGATCTGCGTTTCATGCCTTAACTACACCTGTTTCAGAGGCATTGGAGGCTGCCCACAAAAAATTATCCGGGACTTTGTGTATTTTCCGAATTTATGAAGATGGCCAAACACCATAAAATGTTTTTCGAAAATTCTTCCATCTTGCACCATTGTATGCGTTTCATAACTTATAAGTCAAAGTGCTGCCACCAGCACATTAGTCTATGATATGCTTTCGGTTCTGAACTTTACTCTTGAATGTAAACTCACGTTACATTGCATTGTCATCTACACACACATTTACAATTTCTTCACAATATTTACCGCTTCCTCCATTATTTCACAAATTTCAATACCAACCCATAATGTCAGTATTTTATTCATTTTTAACATTTCACTTAGAATTAGAAAAGCGTTCTATATTACAAATGCTTATTACCTGTGAGCGGTGTTCTAGGTGTTGGATGCACATATGAATTCTTCACACCAGGAGTTTTCCAGCAACTACACTTTTGTAACACTTTCGCTAGCACCATCTGATGTAGCCGCTGCTCCCGACGAGACCCCCCTTCTGCTATGAACCGCTGAAGCATAAATGCGTGCGCAATACCTTTCGAAAAGAATGACTTGTCAAACGGCATGACCATAAAAGATAACCATTCTAATGCCTGAATAACCTTAAGCTGATCCTACCAACCATCCTATTTTGCTATTTCGCGATTATAGCCGGAACGCTTTTGGTTTATTGAAATTCTGTTTGCGCTACAGTGCGATTGAAATCAAGCCATAGTATGTTCGTGAAAATTCAAGGAACATTATCGAACTATTTACGAACGAAAATTTGTCGAATTTGAATTAATCGGGTTCTGATTACAAACATCAAGAGGTAATATGGGATCCAATTTTTTTATGACATCGCTACTGCATTAATTTGTTCCCGAATACTGAATAATACAAATGCAAAATTGATACGCTTAGGGAACCGATTTTCTGCAAATCGAAAGCTGTCGTTTATTAAAAATATTAACATGGTTCCTAGGGCCACATTAAGCTTACGATTTACCAAAACAGGACGGCCTTAGGATTTCGAAATTTTACACTCCTTGTGTTGTAGGAAAACACAAAACGGGCCGGAGAAGAACGCTCATGTCTCACTATAACGAACACCTCATTGGTGGAATTTTGACAGGGCATTAAAACTGATCAAGTGCTCGTCGCTGATAGTAAATATTAAGCTGCGTGGCTTCAGCAGCTCGCAAGGACCTTTAGAAGCTAAAAAAGGTCAACAAACCGGAGGCCTGGAGTGTTTGGTGACTCTGTGTCACCAAGTGTTTATGAGAATTTTTTGAGAAGAGTGTGGCACTGTTCGAAATCTTCATATAAAAGGATCGGGCATGCCGCGAACCATTTCGATCTTTTCCCATCCTTTTTGTCCGCCCCTTGGTTACTTTTGGGGGTGTGGACTCATGGTATCAAAGATATATAAATTTTTCAAAACCCCAAAATTGGGGGAAGGAATCGAAAAAAATTTCCAACCACCAACAAGATTTATTTACAACCGGATTTATGCGCAATACCATGACACTCCAAAAGTAAGAGGCTAACCTTCCCCCAGAGCCAGAGGGGGGACCCCGAAACGGATCGCGTCATATAGGTCGGGTTTGCATGGTGATTTCGAAGAGTATCATACTTTTCTTAAGTAATTATCATGCACTCTTGGTGTCACATTTTACAGGTGAAAGGGGTCTACGAAAAGAATACCAAATGAAACAACGCGAGATATCGGTGCTGGCTATCATAGCAGCTGCGATCGCGAGTTTCAAAACAGTATATAAATAATAAATTCAATTTGAAATTTTACATTATTTACCTGAGCAAACAAGGAAAATAGTAATAGACCACGGCGTACCATCCGTTTTCTAACATCAACGACACATAGGTTAAGTGGCTAAAATGGAGTCCGTAGTTGGCGATAAGCCAGAAGAACTTGTGGTCCGCGGTTTGCTGGTGACGTACCTTTGTCGAATCGCAAGTTTTAATTTTTTTGTAAAACACTAAACGGATTGGCTTGAGGAGCAAGCGCCGATGTAATAAGCTGGCCAGGTGACGGACGGATCCATGCATCTAGTTTTCTATGTTTAAAATTGGCTTCTTAAAACCAAAGTTTTAGGTTTGATGATTAATCTGTTTTAACTTGTTCTCGCTTATATACAGTAAATTGATGCTTGTCGATTCATTGCGACATATACAGTGCCTTTTACGCCAATATATATTATTTGTTTTACACTGAAGTCGTACTGCCTTGTGCCGTATGGTAACTAACGTTTTGATTTTTGAATTAAATTCGAGACAGTGTCTTTTATGCCAACATATCTGTTATCGCTTTTATACTTTGAAATAAATACAACATTATTGTTTAACAAAAATAAATAATTTTGGTGATTCCTAATCGGAGCTGCTCTGCTTTATCATTTATTTGCGCATTCCATTATTTTTAACAGGGGACAGATGTACTTAGTCATACATGCCCATACGGGCAGCAGTTATTATCCGTCGTTGGGACCTCTCCGATGCCTTCTAGCAGTTGTCTGATCCCTGAAAATTTTGGCAAAAATGGCTCAGCGACAGGGTGATGTGGGGAAGTTGTCGACTTTTTTCAGCACCTCCTCATGACCCCTGTCACATCAGCTATTACAAGGTGGTGTATTGTTTTAATAAAAATATGTTACCATGGTCGTTCTCTCTTCTGTTTTCTGTCATGCAAACTACGTATTTGCTGTAAAGTACTTAGGACCCCATTTCCACCAAACAAAAACGGGAATCGAGCATATTGCGCCGTCAAAATATGTTGCATAAATGTTTTTGTCGCAAAGTGCTCAGGCCCCAATTTCCACCAAACAAAAACAGGAATCGAGCATGTTGCGCTGTCGGCGTATTTTACGCAACCAACTACCCGCGAGCACTTTTGCCTGAAATTTATGGGGATCGTAGCTATACCTAATCTTGTTTAGAAATTAAAAACTGGTGTTTTGTAAAAATATGCTGTATATCACACGGTAAAAAACTGTTCTTATTGGGGATCTCATGTGTACCAACAGGACACGTGAGTAACCGATCTGGACAGGATAGAGCCTTTGTTGAAACGATCATAGATTTTTTGTGAGATGAGATTTAAATTTATATCCATCTTTCATAGTCATTTTGGCATTTGCCGTAAGGTATCGTTAAAGAGCAGCCCACAGTGGAATAAAGACTGCTTTTATAACTATTCAGCATTATAACTTACTGTTATATATATACATGTAATCTTGTAAATATTTGCTATCCTGAACACGAGTATCACAATTTACCTCAACATTACGATAATTTAATCCGTTGCAGCATTCAAAAATGAGGACTTAAGCCATCTGATTAACCAGAAATATTTGTAACGAATATTGCTATTTTGTGCTTTTTGAAACGCTGAAATTAGCTTTATCGAATACCTTATCTATCAAAATAAACATTTAAAATTGAGGAAACTTAAAGAAAAATATATTCAAGTTGTTTCCAGCAATTTAGTAAGGTAAAGCTCGCTTAAAGGAGAACGGAAAATAGGTGTTGCGGTAGGACCTGTGCCAAGATTTTAAATACTGCGTTTTACTCGCAAATGTTACGCGCTATTTTTGTCTTAGCATTTTTATGGTATCGTAGAGTACAAATCTATTTACCTTTGACCCAACACGCTTTAAATTCCAGAAAATACAATATTTTATCTTAAACCAACAGCCTATCTCAGCTTTCAAGAAAAATCTTGGTCTCTCTAAGTGAATGGCGGATTTCATTACACAATAATTACGGTCACAGAACCCATTTTATATTCATCTTGTTGATGTTTGTAATCTTTTCTAGAACACCCTTATAGCCCGAAATTGGTCCGTTTGCTAGATAAAGAGGAGATTTTAGTACCGTTTGAAGTTTGACGAAGACGAGATTTTGCCTAAAGCTATGACAAGTTTTTGCGATTTTTTGGGATCCCAATTTTCTGTGCACCAGTTTTGTGTAATTTTGAAATTTTACACAACACTGGAACACAAAATTTTTGATTTTTTCAGTTTTATACACTGCTCGAACCATCTTGACGAGCTGAGTCGATTGCTAGCAAAGCGAACCTAATCTAAGGAGTTAATAATCCTATTTATGTGAAATTCTATGCCTAAATGAGGGCAAGCCTTAGCTTAAGCTTAATTTGATCTTTGGACCTATTGAGGTGATTTTACCACCAATCCACGCACCTTTGCAAGGCGGTTCGACCAGTATATAATATTATACAATAAAGAGAAGTTTTTGAAAATTTTGGGGACCGTCGGGAAGTCCAAAAATTGAACAAAAAAGGTATAGATACGAGCAAAATGTATATAATTCTGACTCATCTCGTCGGGCTAAACCGAGCGGTAGCAAAATCTAAGCGGTATCTTGAAAATTTACCAATTTCCCATTGGGTAGTGTTCTAGAATAGACTCGATTTTTGTTTACTTCAATATACAGCGTGTTTAGGAATTTGTTGACCGATGGCGGTTCTGTATAAATATATTCTAATGTAGCAGGACCGTTCCGGCCCGTTACGCGCTTGTACAGGATTTCGGCGGTATACCTACTTAGAAATTACTCCCGAACTAAACGTGATCACGATACTTTGGTTCTCAAATGATAACATAGAGTACCCGCATAAGGTTTGCGGAAATTGGAATATCATAGAAATGGGTGGTGTGTTGTATGGTACCATGGCTAAACTCATAACGCCGTTTGGTTTATTAACATTTCGCTTATTAATACCGTTCATGCATTTTATTGCTAACCTGTCGCTTATTAAATACCTCATGCATATTTATCTTTATGTTTATTGTGCTTTATAATCGCATGTTTCGTTTGTAATTAGTTGGGAAGTAGCTGGAATAGGCTAAGGCGAAATTTCTGAGAATAGGCTCAATGGCCGACCGAAAGGGGGTTAAGCCTTACTAACCATAAGAATCGGCCGGGACTCGACCGCCCGCTCCATCTATCATAAAAGTTCAAAGCTGCGACTCTCCGGGGATAGGAGACCATCGATTAGTCGAGCTAGACCGTTGGCCCACTAGCGATCGAAACCAAAAACATCAAGTTTACTCAAGCTAAATTATATATGTAACCATGGTCGCGCGTAATACACGTCGCCATGGTCGCGGAAACAACGAAAAGCTAAAAGCTTAAATCAGGCATCAGGCTTAGTGTAATGCATGATTCACGACGAAGTGCGTGTGTAATAACCGGTGACGCAGCTGCATGGCGCAACTTCCTAACACCATGCCCATACGACCCCGGCTATCG
>JASANE010000433.1:0-25349 GCA_030248225.1 Trileptium ribeirensis | reverse complement strand
TGTCCATGTACTTGGTTCAGTTACGTATTGCTCTTTCGGAAAGCTGGCATCTGTTCGCTGGATCCTAGCCAAATCGATTAAATCGTATTCGTAATCGATATTTTCGCCACTACTTGATTCCACACATACAAACGCACTTCAGCTATGTCGTCCACGTCTTCTTGGTAGTCCACGTTCGTTCAGACAGCTACCCCCACTCAACAGTCTTCATTCTCTCAGCCGCAACCTTAGCCACAGAGGGCGATGAATTTGACGACTGCGCATTGTCTGATTATTTGGTGGATGAAGGAAATATTAGGATTGGAAGAGGCATTCTATTATAGCATACAATTGTTTATAGAATAAAAAGTGCCAGCAAAAGCCACAATGCTGTAGTGAATCGATCCAAAACTGGACACTGTACATATTTGAAAATAGTGTTGTACCAAAACTAGGCGTTTTACAATTACGGTGTTGTTGCGTACAATACCTATTTATCAGTGCATATAAAATATGATTTCCGAGACTTGAATTTCATCCTTTTCCTTTTCTAACCTTCGGAAAAATTCTACAATACATCGGATCTTTTTCGCTAGACGCAGGATGTAAAGTTAATAAGCCTTGATGCTCCGACACTGTTAAATCATTTAGGAAAATTTAGCTACGATACCTTATGATAATCATTTCGTGCCAGTTTATATCGTTCGCATTTCCGAAATTCGTAAAATTGCCTATAGTGTACCTAATTAAAAATGCGTGAAACTGATGCCGACGATATCGTTCCAGCGCTTCAGAAAGACGTTTAAAAAAGATACAATAAAAGACTCACGCCACTGCTTTATTTAGACAGTAAGCGATTACTATTGGAACACAGATTTTGCTGTAAAAGCTGCTTTACGTCCACCACAGTTCTCGTGCTTCCACTCCAAATACTCGCCACACCTGTACCCTGTCTTATCCTTTTTAATAATTCCGCAAGCTTTTCAAACATTGCAAGATTTAATAGTTTACTTTGGTGATTTGCACTTTTTCATGACGTCGATAGAGTTAGCTGCTTTTGCTGGGGAAGGGATTCACTGAGGTATCACTTTCATACCCATTGAGGTGTCTTTTTCGCATTATCACCTCCCACCGAAATCGGGGTTACCAGTGATGTGATGCTAAGTTTGCGCGAAATTGGTGTTGCGAGTAAACCGGCGTCTCGCAGAATGGAGCTAATTTGATCGATATTACGACTGGTATTTGGTACATGTCCAGGTATCGCTGAACTTGACAGTTCAATGTTCCTTTTGGTGGACATATCCTCAAGATTAGCAAACGATTGTTCATTATTTGTGTAGGGCTCCACTAGACCCATTAGAATACATGATTCAGACATAAGGCATACGTAACTATTGCATCTTTCAAGCTGATCTTGTAACTGCTGAGACACAGCATGCGGAGAAAATATTGACGTGCTAGCCTGATCAATTGATGATGAGTTTTTATTACCATCTGTTGCTAAATAGAATGCCTCTTCCAATCCTAATATTTCCTTCATCCACCAAGTAATCAGACAATGCGCAGTCGTCAAATTCATCGCCCTTTGTTGCGAAGGTTGCAGCTGAGAGAATGAAGACAGTTAAGTGGGGGCAGCTGTCTGAAGGAACGTGGACTACTGAGAAGACGTGGACGGCATAACTCAAGTGCGTTTGTCTGTCTGGAATCAAGTAGTGGCGAAAATATTACGAAGACGGTTTGGTTGATTTGGCTAGGATCCAGCGGACACATGCCAGCTTTCCGAAAGCCTTTGACAGCTCTCTTTGAAAGATGTTTGCGCTTAAGTTGCCTTAGATATTTTTCCAAACGTTGCCCGCGTAATAGCAGTACCGGGATTCTACGCCACAAACTGACGACAACGTTCGACCCACCATTTCTTAAACAAGAAGAATACCGATTTGTCTAAGAATTGACGATGACTGACGCGTGAGATGGCAGAGACACCAAAACAATCCTATTTTCTCGGGCGGTTTTGTATAGGTGGATTCCTTTGAGACTGGGATGACCATCTAGCGGCAGTGATCATTGTACCTATGTTGTAGATAAGCTACAAATGCTCGAAAAACTGCAAAAACAAATCCCTGTCAACCCAGCTTAGACTTAGACTTAGACATGATCAACTTGGTACCTTTCGGAAACGATTTGATAAACTGTGATGGGTGTTCAAACATTGTTTCCTTAAAATCACCATTAGAAGAATGAATGATGCATTAAAATTGCAAGGAGTCAATGCTTACTGACGCACTGACGCGTTTCATCAATAGGTAACAAAACCCAAAAGAATTTAAAGCTGATATGATAGATCAGGACGTAAGAAAAATTTGATCATCTACTCATATTGAACCAAAGTTTATTCACTCGCTAAGCTCAGGCAAGCCAAAGTTGTTTTTTTCTGAATTATGAAAGTACCGCCGGCTTAACTCAAATAATTACTCAGAGTTTCTAGCTTGTATATATTGCATTCAAATGTTGAATGATAGCATCAAAATATTTTCCATGACTACAGAATAATTGTCAGCTGCAATATCGAATTTAATGGGATAATGTCAAATCTTCCCACCCCCTCGCTCCCCCGTGTATCATGTCATGTTTTCCCTCTAGTATTCCTGTGACGTTTTTCTCTCAACCTAACGCAACTAAGGTTTAGCTTTGCCTGGGCCTACAATTTTACTTTCCATTTTGGTCTTAAGGTACTCATATAAAACTGCATCATCCCCGTGTGTTATAGGGGAAATTTGACATGATCCTAATAAACCTGCATCACAACGATTGTTGCAAATTATATTAACTGTACGACAAATTGGCCTCAGTATGACATGTTAAGCCAACTTATTCCGGTGTAGAATACATTAACCTATTTCCAGACCCGAAGTGTAGATATTACGACAAGTGTCGATACAAGGACAGTATCAGAGAACTGACTGTCGATATTAGCCCAGCTGCTAAAAATTTGAAAATCGTTCATAACTTTTTCTCTATTTATGAATCCAATATCTCAAATCAAATTTGAAATCCTCACCTAAATCTCGTCAAGCTGGTATAAATTTTCCTAGACAAAGGCATAACTCGCACATAAAAAAATGGTCATTGAACCTTAGTGTTGCACGTTAGCTATTAGTGTTGAAATTGGTTAACGCAATAAAAAATTATATTTTTGACACAGCTAATTTCTAATACCACGCCAATCTAAACGGTTAGCTGCATAATTCAGTAAACATCCATGTGATTATTTACATAAAAAATATAATGAATTATTACACGTTTTGACATTATTATATAAGCTGGAGCTGAGAAGTGTCGATAATACGAAAGTGACGGTACTAGGAAAGTGTATATATATACAGCAATGTGCTACGTTTCGCTACGTCTTGCAACTGTACGCAAAAGTTGTAAAAGTTTACCTCAAAGTCATTATAACCTTTTTGTTGGTAACCGTAAGCCAATGTCAACTATTGATTTGCCATTTGCCCCTACAGTAGTTTCAAGCATTAGACATAAATACATTAGGTACGTCTACGTAATTGCGATAAGCCAATAAATCAAATACAGCTGCTACAAGCACATAATAGCATATATCGGTCGGTTTCGTACATCAGATTATATGCGCACTTTTCACAAACTGTGTTTCACTTGTCAAAATTTATAAGATCTATTCCGAAATTACTTTAGCTAACGATATTTAATTATCTTGGCCAACGGAACTGTTATATTTTACGTTCGATAGGTCAGCCTTTTTAGCAAATATACGCTGCTACTGTCAATCCAGCGATGGGAGCGCGGTATGTAATAGCGTGGTGGTTAAAGCTTTCCTGGTGCATTTCATATTTCATGTGCAGAACCCAATCTAAATGATTCTTCGATAAAACATGGACTTACTTAATTCTTTGAATCAGCATAGTCTTCCAAATCTAAAATTATATGTGACATTTTTCTCTCAACAAATTATAACATGACTCAGGTTTTTCAAAAAATATTTACATAATCAAGCTAGGTCTTAAATTCGTATTACTGGTCGCATTGTTTCTATTTGTTTTAAATGACGTTTCGATCCTGGTACCGTTTTATTTGATGCTTTGATGGTATACCGGCATGACAGAAAAATTTCATGCTCTATTAAACTTAGCATGACACCAATAGCCATCTTATTTTGTAAATCCCAATGTGAAATTTATATACATTGTTATGGTACAAGTATGGAACTGAATTTAGTTAACCGCTGAACCAGAATTATCTATTGCAATTGGAAGCGAGAAGGTAGACCTGAAGCGGGCGTCCGACCTATCTCGTTTTTAGGTAGACCGTGTCGGCCTTCTCACCGGAGCGAAAATTTCAGGCCGGACTGGGACTTAGATACTCAAAATAACTCCGTATTCAGCCCAAACCCGACCTAAAAAGTTTGAGAAAATGCAAGTGAAGATACAATACAAACAAACGTGCACACTGCACGCTTAACCGAACTGTCGGGTATTGCACGCCAATAGTGGCATTAACTCGCTGTTGGTGTGTGTAGAACGTTTGGTCATGTACTATTCGCTATGAAGTACTTTAGAATGTTAGCAACATCTAGGAACTAGCTGTCTTTAGTACATCGAGGTTGTGCCAAGCTATCAGTTCGACTTAGCGTGTCGCGAGCACTATACAGTATGCACATTAGTGTGCATATTAAAGGGCCCAACAAATTTGAACAATCTAACCCTTTATCACGTAAAAAGTACAGTTGGTCCCACCGGGTCTTAATACCTGACAGGATACTCTAACACAAGCCTAGAACACGTGCCATGCATAGCACCATTTAGAGTATTTCCAACATTCCATATAAAAGTTTTTTTCTAAAATTGTCACCGTCTGCAGTTAAGTAAAATGTATCAAAGTGTGCCGGGTATTTATACTTGTCTTCTTTGAAATGGATCTCCTGGCAAAATTTCATTGGTAAAACGTTGAGACACAAATTATCGCGCACACCTGTTTTACAAGAGCTGTCAAAATCTTACGACTTGGTAAATGTATAGTGCTACACTTTGATCAAAATGTTCTTTCACTTTTTAACGTCATACACATCATTTGAGCAATTGGCATCACTAGGGTTCTTTTGGTTGTATGATGCCTTATTTTAGGCTGCTAACAGTTATGCATTTTCATTCGAATGGCTTATATTCTGTAAACACAAACTATTAAGCAAACATTTAATTTAGATCTATTTTTAAATTTTTATGTTTTAATGTAGCTCAATTTTGATAATAGATTCAAATCTTAAGCAATATTGAAACTCCCCATAGGATTTGCCCAGTCACGACAAGTACGCCACCCGACATTAATTTTTAAAACCTGAGCAAAAATGATTGACTATAGCATATGTTATGCTGGAGCAATATTTAAGGCTTAGTTGTACACAGACTTTTTGACGGATCATTTCTATGCCAAAAATTTTACGCTACAGATATTTAATCTAGCGATTGTATTTTGCAAAGCAATGCCAAGTGTTCATGATAAGTCCTTGAAAAAGAGTGTGACACTCAACATGCCACATTACGCTAGATTCATTGTGGTACAGCTTGGTCGATTTGGCCTTTAGGTGTCCTACTTTTAGGAGTGAGAGACGGTAAGTTTTCCGCTTTTGTCCTTTTTATCCCAAACTGTTATATTGCTGGTAGTAATTTTTTGTTCGAATTTGGAACAAAATATGGGTTGATAGAACCAAACTTGAGGAGGTGGTGGCAGAACAAATGTAGAAAAGGCAGGACAAAACTTGTCCTAACTAACGAGAAAAATCAACCTCGCCATAAATTCAACGTATAAAGTGTAGTGTGGCATGAAGGAATTATAATTCCAGATCCTCTTTAAAGGTTCCAGATAAAGATTATAGATTAGAATTGTTCGTGATGTTATGCTGTTTGATAACATTATTACAGAATAAACTGAAGATGAACCATCTTTAACTCGCTTAAGAGTGTTATGGCCAGCGATTTTGATTAAGTTTCCGGTATAGTATGTTTTGTAGATAAATAATATCAGTATGACTCTAATATTCTCTACATGAAGACCTGGGGCCGAATGTTATTCTTTCATGGTTTGCCAAGTTTAAACTTGTGTACATTTGTTTCTAATGGAGACTGAATTTTGAATTGCTGTCTGGCTTCCATTATTATATATGTTGAGCTAATTAACCCAACTCAAATGGAAGGCTGGCATAATAACAGTACAACACATCGTGAATTCGTTAAGAAAATATTTTAATATGTGCACGTCAACCACTATCGGGGTTTTCGCATAAGGACTGCTCAGTCTTCATTCGTGCCTTGTAGAGCTTTGGCTTGCTCTTCAAGATTTTTTGGCGGGGACTGGGTAGCCCCACGTCATCTTCCCTTCGAAAATTAGTCCCATTCTGATATATATTTTCAATCAGGCAATTAATTCTTCACGACGTTTATTAGTTTTGAATTAGGATTTTTCCCTGCCCGCGAACAAATTTAATATAACTTATAGGCATAAACACAAAAGTACGAAACAAATTATCCCTTTCGGTTACCGATACCCTTTCGATTTGTATCTTACAAAATTTCGGTTCCTTACAATTTCGATGTTTGCTAACAGAATGCTTATTTTCGGTAGACTAAAAACTGTTCTGCACCTCAAATGTTTTAAAACAACAAGGTAGAATGGTTAATCGGGGCAAGTTATGTTTGCTTTAGCTTCCTTGTATGTAGATAAAAACAGGGTTTTACCCCCATTCCCTCCGCCCCCATACACAAGTGGCGTTTAGTGGGCGAGAACAGGTGGAATTCATATTTTAATAAATTTAAAGCGATATTCATAGGTAACTTTTAGGAACGAGTTATGATCACGACTGAATATTAAATAAGTGGTTGGTTCCATAAAACATGTGTTATGTTACGCAGTGCATATGTGGGGTTATATAATACATATTGTGCGGTATATTATACATATTCGGGGTTACATAATGCATGTGCGGGGTATATATGTGGAGGTATATTATATTTATGCGGGTGCATGTGGGTTTATATGGGTTTATGTATATTAGAGGTTAGATTTAACATATGTAAGGTAAACGGTATGTATGTGGGGGTATGAGTGTGGTTATATAATATATACGTCTGGTTATATAAAAGATATATGCAGCTATGTAATACATATATGTCATTATACAACATGTGTAAAACCACCTAATACATATGAGCCTCTGTATAGGCATCAACTTCACCAACTTTTTGTCAGTTTACAATTTGTACTATGATTTCAACGTTAAAATGGCGTCACAGTGCAATGTTTCGTTGTTTTCTCCCAATAACTTGTTTCGCGACGTCGTTGAGTATCAATTGGACACGTCTTTTGATCAAGTGGTTAAAACGTGGCACACCGTGGATCGCGTCCATGAGCAAATAGACGATAGCGAGAAGTTCGAGGATGTTCGGTTCTGGAACAACAAATCTTTGTGTCGCTATTCAGCAGGTTCAACAATACGTCAGTGCTCGATTCAACGAACGGCAACTGTCAATGGCAGGACAGACCAGGTGATTCAAAAACTGGTTCGCCAATACCATGAAAAATATATTGCTTACTTCTACAATCAACATATGGCGTGTGGTGGATGCATGGAAAAATCCAGATACAACAGATATAATTTTACAGATGTTTGTACAATGTTAAAAACTGACTTAAGTGATAAAATATATGATACAGTGATTGCTAAAGTGTAATATGTTTTGTATAATAAACATGACGAAGCATTAATGATGTAACATTAATTGTGCCGAATAATAACATGAAAAATCTTTTCATCTTTTATTACAAAGTAACTTTGAAATTTCATAGCTATAAATAGCATGCATAGAATTATAAGTACGTGAAAATTTAACAATATGTACTAACATAATTATCATTTTTCATTTTCTTTAAGATTTAATTCACCACCTTGTTTATGGCCCATGCTACTGTAACTACACCAATTTCTCCTCTTGTGAACGCCCGTCAATACAGCCTCATGTTTCCTAACTTTCAAGAATAAATGGTCGACTTCACAGTGACAAAATTAATTTCTAATTCCTAATTCCTAATTAATAAAGAAGGTACACATTGTGGAAATAATCCAATACTTCATTATCCATTATTGAAATACTTCACGAATATTAACACCAACAAAACGTTGTCGAAGCGCTTTATCTAAATCGGATGTTGCTATATATTCCACAACCAAGCTCCCATATAATGGTTTGTGAAAGTATATCCGCGATATATTCCGACAGATCTAGCCAATATAAAATCGTGTTGATAAGGTATCAATAAATTCATAAACAAATGTTCAAACACTTCAAATAGATAAACCATTTTCGTGCTCCATTTACGATTTTTCGGTGGATTAGTTAACAGTTAAAGTGATGGTGACCTATTTATCCATCTTATATCATAAAATGTTGCAGGATTCTATCTATTTCTTTCTCGATCCAAATGACCAATAATCAAAGTACAGATTAGGTTTAACACAATCTAAGTTTAATAACAACAAAATACGTACTCCAACAAGTGTTATAAACAATACAATATATAAACCAACAATATGTTTATTATCCATGTTTAACGAAAATATAGGTTTAACATTTCATTTTTTAAATATTCTATTCCGCTGTAAGATAATCGCGCATCATTACCAGCTTTACATGGGTGTCTATCATCGTTCATAACTACCGCAAATCTACTCATATTAGGTAGACTTAGTTTAAACAATTTTGACTTTGGTGAACTAGTTTAAGCATCTTGTGTTATTCTCCAAATATATATTCTTCGAGGTAAAACATCGTCAAAAATTGTCTAGTCTGAAATTTGTAGACCTTTATTTACTGATAGCTTATGTATTTTTTATATTATGCCAGTAAATGTAACTTCACCACTGTTTAAAATGTTATCATGTACTTCGATCTCTTCTTTTGCTAATCTTGACTTAGGTACATATAGCTTAAAATCATTTATTCGAATTTCAAATTTATTAGTTGGTTAATGTAAAAGAATTACGGATGGTGTACTTCTTGTAAATTTAAAGTCTTGTTTTGTTTTTGTGGTAAATACTTGGCAGTTAAATGTGCATCAATGTTGAATGAGAAATACATAATACATTGTGCGATGCCACAGTTTTGGACGTCCTAGCTAAGAAACAATCATTATCAAGTGTATCGTAAACATATATTTGATGTAGTTTAAAAAGACATCTTGATAAATTCTGCTTCTCTGTTGCTTACTCATAAACAACATACATAATATACATGTTA
This sequence comes from Trileptium ribeirensis, assembly GCA_030248225.1. Classification (NCBI taxonomy): domain Eukaryota; kingdom Metazoa; phylum Nematoda; class Enoplea; order Enoplida; family Thoracostomopsidae; genus Trileptium; species Trileptium ribeirensis. The sequence continues at coordinate 16,053 of JASANE010000433.1, read as the reverse complement.
TGCATGGGTGGTGCTTTTAGTTGAAGGATATAGATTCTCTATTAATATTTTCATTTCCATTGATAAAACAATTCATAACAAAGCATATTGCATAGTGCAAACTTAATAGTTGTATTTTTAATATTTTTTCCATTACCCTTGAGTATTCAGAATTGCATATAAGCACACATTTAAGATACATCAAATCAAACGCACTTTCTCCAATTTTAAAACGAAATGAGCTATCACTTTCACGGCTTAATAAAGTTGTTTCATAAGCAAATTTTACCAACTCTGTTGATATTATAGACTCTTGCACATCGTACTGGTTTCTTTACCAGTTAAGATTTTCCCCGTTGAATATGTTTAACATTTCTCTTTCTATTTTCACTGGTTATCGATTCTTTTAACAGTTTCTTTATAGGAATTGCTTTTAGCAACTTCCTCGACTTAAAGCATAGAGGTAACCTTTGAGGTTGCTATTTACTCATTATAATCGTACTTTTTAAGAACTTAACAATAATCTCATAATTATCTTTACATAGGGAAAACTCAACGCGTTTAAATTCAAAATCTACAACATCAAATTGCCGTACTGTTTATGTTAAAGTTTGAATTTCCGGAAAAAGATCAATTTCTGCTTTACCTATGGGTAACACATTAACACTAACATAAATTCAATCGATTATAAGTTCAATATGTGTACTAACTGTGTTGATATATGACATCAAGGTGTTAAGACTAACGTAGCCTTTCTCGATTCTAAATCGTTTCCACGATTTGTTTGTGTAACATTCAATAAAGCCATCATGACGGTTTATGTATTTTGTGGGAATATGTATATCCAACACTTCCACTTGCAAATGACAAAAAGCTGTTGGAAACTCAAGAACCGGTTCACTCATATCACAAACAACTAAAACTTCCATGATTGTAGATAAAAACTTTATTGACGCTTTTTGAACAATATTATGTACAGTATTGCAAGATAAATTTATGTTATTTATAAATTTACATACATTTATGACAACGTTCGGACTGCCATAAAATAACCCCACTCCATTATTAATAGTACGTTTCATACTATTCTGTAATTCAGTCTCGTACATTACAATGTTCTCTGGTCAAAGTTTTCATGCATAAGATTTAATGTGCGCCCACTTTTCATTATCCCAACATTCATTTTCATTTGTGTTTGAATCTGTTAAATATAGCTTCATACTATTCTGTAATTCAGTCTCATCCATTACAATGTACTCTGGTCTAAGTGCTTCATACATAAGATTTAATTTGTGTTTAAATTTGTGAAATATATAAATATCCCAACTCACCTAACTTTTCCATAATTGTATTTAAAATGTGTTTTTCTTGGTCTAAAGATTTTACACCTACTAATACTAACCTTCCGTTTGAAAATAATAAGATTGTTCCTCGTTTGAATTTCCACATACGACCAGTGAATAATAACATATTGAATTCAAAATTGTCAACTATACAAGATAAATAGAATAAACCAACTACACAACCAATGTTTGATAATATTGTAATCTTTGTTATTATTTGTTTTCGACTCGAATCTGAATCCATGGTTGTCTCAACTTGTTTAGTCCCATCCATCCTCCCACATTCTTGACTTTTGCATCGTACACATTTTCTCTATCCGCCGGTAGTTGTACAATCCCTAAGCTTCCACGATTATTGTATCCTCCGTTCTTATTACTACAGCTAGTACGTGGGTATATTGTTGAAACTGTGCTCTCAACCCGACTTTATAATACTGACAGCTCGGTCGTTTGAAGTCGATTCCAGGATATTTAAATTTGCAATCTGTTCCTCAAATCATTTATGTATTAATGGTTTGTAGCAGTGCATAATACGTGATTCGTTGGCTCGTCATTCAAATTACAAGCATTCTCACTTTTATACCATTGTTCCACACAGTTGTATTTAAATCCATCAATAGTTATTTTACAAATAACATGCTTGCTGACTACACTCCTTCTAAATCGGAATAAAACTAGCTGTTGTCTGTCCGTACTAACAAATACTTTGTATGCTCCATAATAATAATAAATATTAAAATTTCGCACTTATATATTATTTATATTTACCCTACACGAATAAGATTGATTGCTGAACGCCTATACAAATCACCCCACAGAGCTCTCCGTTTGGTTTTATGTTCAACCAATTTACCTTTCCTATCTCTCCCAAGAGCTGATATTGGTACTCCTCTAAGATGTGTTTCAAATTTGTCTGCATCTAATGGTCTTAGTGGTGAAAAATTTATATCTAAGGTAAAGTACAATACTAAGTTAAAAATATTTGAACTACTAGTTTGGATAAATAACTTGATTGTTTTCATCTAACGTTAAATTTTTAATATTATTAAACATTAGTTCAGCTTTAGTTTGTAAATTTTTTGAAAACATTAGTCACAAATCTGGTTTTTCCTTGGTTTCGTAAACAGCTACTTCATTTCTTATCTGTTCTTTATCCAGTATTTTTATTATATCTAACCAACCACTGGAACAATGGACATCTTACGTGCCATAATATTTTTGTAAAAAATGGATTAAAATTTTACAACGCCGGCTTTAAACAACCTTCATTTCTTTGAAGTTGATACCTTCTTGTTCACCAGTCGTTTAAAGATATGTTGTTTCTTTTAGCCTTCAATAATGTGGTATATGAAATTTTACTTAATGTTTGCAGCAGGCCAACAGGTACAGTTTTAATAACGACAACAATAACATTGTAGATAAAGAGTTAAAAAAACTCCAATGCTGTTTTATTTTTCTCATTGATTTTAGACATATTTAACAAATGTTAAACACGTCTACTTTTAAGTACAAACATTAGTTCGTAATCAGGAAAACTACCTTTTCTAACTCTAAGTACTCTGTTAGTAGTTGGTGTTAAATCTAAAAACAAATATCTAAATACATTGCCTGTTCGAAAGTATTTGAATTAATGTTGGGTCTCGAAGGCCATATTTTTATAGGTTTCGAAGGCCACGTCAGACCCACAAAAATTACGAAACAGACCCATATATGGCACATTAAGGGTTAAGGCTATCATTTATTTACCTTGGTGATATAAATTTTGAGTAACAAATAATGCACTTATTATGCCTCATATGGGAAACCTCTGCTGATAGTTTCTTATCACTTGCAGATTCAATCATTATATCATCTAACACATAAGTCACATACCTTTTTTGGTAATTTTGAGATGTATATTCATGATGATATAGTGTATAAGTTATAATTTATTAGCTATGTCACCGATTTTCATAAAAGCGATATAAATTGATAAGACATAATCGAAAGCCTATAGTTATCAATTTTGATAGCTTTACGGTACTATTTTTGAAGCTGTATGCATACAACATATAAATTTTAGTTACGTAACCGAGTTATTTACAAATGATCAATTATGATAGATATATAGCTAACGTGACATTATATTTGAAATAAGCATATTTTGAATCACATATATATTGATTTTCATACCTTTAATATCAATTACTTAAAAGTTGTTAAGTAAAAATATTTAGCTATCTAAATAAAATGATATATTTCTAACAAGCATATTTGAAAACCTATGGCATAAGATTTTATGTAAAGTTATTGCGAATACTAAAAATATAATAACTATGGTATTACCAATTTCATAAACATATATACATACTGGTACAGTGGTTAAAATATCGCAACCTTAAACGACGGTTTCAAACCTTATATGTATAACTCAAAATGTTTAACCGCATGAACACAAGTCGTTGTTGGTAATTGGTGAACGACGCATTATTACTGGTTATAAAGGAAGCAAATTAATGTATTAAGTTAATACACGATATCTGTAAAATGGTGTAGTTCTGCAAACGTGTTCCAAAACTCATAAAAATCAAAGACAGTTCTACATACCATTCTGTACATGCAGGTAAACTGTGTTTCAAAGTTCAAATCAGTCGATAAGCAGCACTTAATTTCCAGTGAGTCAGCTTTTTAAGGTTATAAATATTAAACAACTTAAGCCTGCTTCCATATCATTTATGATATCACCACTATAACTTAGAGTAAAATTTGTCGTTGTTTTTATACTTCATGAAATAACGTCGCAAGTACAAATCTATCGGTATAAACAAACAGCTCTCATATTATATGCATAAATGATATAGGTTAGAAATATGGTAGAATTAGTTTGCTTTACAAGAGACTCAACAAACGAATATGCTACTTACGCCATTTTATGCGAATCAAATCAACATCTGGTGATATTCAACGACCAATCAAGTAATCATATCAATAACTTGGAACTTTTAGTCTATGCGAAATAGATAAACTATAGCATTCGATTAAAATATGACAAACATTGTCAACGAAGCCGAATAAGCAAACTATTCTATTTGGTCTTCCCCACCAAGCTCCATTTGTGTTCGTGGGGCGGGAGGTGGGGGGAGAGGGCAAAACAATTGCGTTTCATCTACTCTTACAGATTAACAAAGTTTAGCACAGCGGTTTTAAACCATACCCGGACCAAAAATAATATAAGTATTGATTTTTAGTGCATGGTTACGATATTACAAAACATTCAGACTTACATTAGTTTCATTACTTGGTGTCCTAAATCATATTTATCTCACATGCGAGCGCTACAATCTTATAACAATACGCTGTATTACCCGTTGGGAATAAACGCTGTTTTAGCTATTATATGAGTCGACTTTGTGATTTCAAATATTAAGTCTTGCATTTTGGTGTTATCTAATAAATCGTTTAGCTGTATTACCATTAGCAAAGAGATAATTGAATAATATATTATTTGTTTGACGCAGAATGTTTAATGTATTAATACATTGTACTGTAATCTATCTAGTTTTTAAGGAAACAATTTGAACAAGACGAACGAATGCATATTGATTATTACCGGATTAGACAGGGAACATTAAACGTTTGCAAAATTCGTAGAAATACATTCTATTTCCACCTGTCGTCTTTTCAGTTGCGCCATATATCAGTCCAACTTACAAAGCTCACCGTTACCAGTATATATCAGCGGTTGATCGAATCGATGTCTGAGAAGACTCAAAATTCAATTTGATGTGAACCAGGACGGTTTTGGAAGTCAGATTCCTGGCTCCAAATCTTGACTATTTCCGAAAAACACATTATCACAGTTATAAAATATGTAAATTTGTTAACTTCCGTTGCAACGTCTATCGCCCCGAAATATATTAAACGATGCATCAACTTGTTAGGTTCTGCATATAGGGTATAATCCTTTGCTTTATCTCGCTAATTGCCAGGCGGAGTTCCAACATGCATATAATACTTACAGGTCTGAATTTCAAATTCTTTCGATCTCGCCATATACCTCTTTGTTCGACTAAGGCCTCAGATTGTTGATTCAAATCTTGGGTTCCCCTACAACGTTTCTTACTAACAGTTTAGTTGCTAACAAGCTTTAATCCCGAAAAGTCATATAACGACATGAGCTTTGTCATGTACCATGCTTGTGTTTTCTTGAGCTAAATGTATCAATTGCAGTTCTAGCATTCACCAATCACAACTTACGACAGCATTGAAGCTTAAATGCTTATATGATTGTGATTGATAGAGATTATTAATACTGTTGGACACACTAGTAACGACCGATTAATAAGATGTAATTTATCAGGACCAACGTGTAAATTTCAGTGGAATGCAAGTATAAAAAATATCACGGCCATAATGCTGTGACAAGATTGTCATTTGGCTATTTGTTTTGAAGTTCCTAATCAAAGTATCGGAACCTAGGTTGTACTCTTGAGGCCTCTCACCCCCCCTCCCAAAAAACCACTTATCAATTATGATCAAATAGCAATCTCTAACCTTGCAGAGCCGATATCGTCCGAGTATTTGCATGAATAGGGTTCCAATATATAAGCAAATGTTTTAAATTAAATGCGAATACCGCGTTAATAAATTATCGGACTCAGTTTAGATCGTCTAAGTAGTTCGAATGGCATACAAAATTATACAGTTATAGAAAAATTTTCGAAAATTATTGACACTACCGTAGCCATTGGTAATCCAAAAAATCGAAAACAAAAATTTTGCCATAAATATGAATCTAATGGATATTTTCTGAATTAGCCCGAAGAAAAATAGAAGGACACCAAAATATTTACTGCATGACGATTATACAATCTTTCCTCAAAAAGTAATGTATGGAAAATTACATAATCCCAACCATTAATATCAATATGTATTTATATCATCCAAAACCCAAAATATTTTTGAGGCGCTGGTACAAATAAACTTGGACCCAATTTTTTAACATGTGCATCGACGTACGCTGCCCTTTAAAGAAATAAAATCGTCCCCCTAATTTAAATATAATAAAGTGGAAAACCGTCGAAAACAACCTCTAAAATTTGGTTATGTGACCATACATCGCATGATATAGGGAATTTAGTCGTAAGCTTTCACTTAGCTCCTACCCTTTAGTTAAGTATCTTTTTCGCCATTGAAATCATGATACATATACATATGTATATATATTATATATCTATGTAAATATGATGTTTATATATTGGAGTTATAGCCATGTTTATTACCTAGCTACGGTTATAAAAAACACGCTGCATTGCCTGATATATATTTAATTCTTTAATGGTTTCTAGATGCTAAACGTAAACTCATAGTTACAACCAATCGCGCTAAATTAAATAATCAAGCGTGGTTGAAAAAGAAAACCCTACAATGTAATAAAACACTTTTAATATGACGTTGCATGCTGATTTTTTATCAAATTGAAGTAATCTTTTCCGAATTTGCACAATTGTTTACATGCAGAAAACATCAAAATGGCCAATGACAGCGATTACTGCGTAGAAAAACCTCATAATTTGAAGCAAATTTTTCATGAATTAAACAAAGAATGTCAAGAAATTGTACGTCATCGAAGACATTATATTGGTCTAATATTTTGGATTCTAACGTTTTTGACAACATTTGGGTGGTTTGTGTACCAATGTCGCGGCGTTATTTCGTGCTACAATGATTATGAACGAAAAACTTCGATTACACGAATTGGCGCTGACAATTTGCCATTTCCTGATCTTCTATTCTGCGTTTTTAATGAATTCAATTCCGACCGAATGCTAAACAAGCTTGGCTACAGCAAAAATACAATGGCAATTATTCAACGTGCATTCGTTGCACTGGACGCAGTTATTCGATTATCGAATGTATCGTCAGCATTGACGGATTTTGAGAATTTGATGACCAGGCATGGATATAAATCAGTTGAAGAAGCGATTATCGATGCCAATCGTCAAATTACCGACTACGAACCACGATGTTCACTAAGAGGGCGACCGCGAAAATGTGGAATCGGAGAGTCATCAATGGCCGGAATATTTACAAACGACAAAATTTTTGATCGAAAACTTTCGTCAACGTCAATTTGTTATCGACTTCAAGCACCAATGATTACCGACGAATATTTGCCCGGTGAACGAGTCCAGTTTGAGCGACAAACATCGCCCGGACAGGACGGGAGATGGGCTGTCCATTTGCAGCTGCCGGCAGACAGTAAACCATCATTGCTAGCTATTAATTATAATTATTCCGATATTTTCTGTGACACTGCTGAATTGCTTACTTGCATTACTAAACTTACTACTAAATTGCGTAGAGGAGTTTTTTCAATTCAATTAATATTGTTTTAGGTTCACTAGATATCAAAGTTATACAGTGACGGAACTGCTTATAAATTAATCTATGTAGGCTGAGATTAAGCTTATGTAAAACTGGGTAGTGAAGAATAATCATGTTTGAATTAAGCGCACGGATTGAGTTGTATTGTTTTGTAAGAACAAATTACTCTGAAAAATCGCATGTTTTACAACATTTACGCTAGAGTAGCAACAGCAGAAATCTTGTTCAAAGAAAGCAAAGCTAGTTCATATTGAGCAGGTTATCGGCAGTAACAGTAAAATAGGAACGATTTTAATCAAACGTGTGCCTTTTAACTTTTTATGCTCTCGCAAGAAGACTAATTAATATATGTAAATTGGAGATGCAAGAAATTTTTGCTAAAACGATCCCGTCAAAAAACAAATCACAGCTGCAGCTTTTACAATTCGGCTCAAAAATACCGAAATTTTGGCCTTATTTCACATAAAAACACAGTTTCCGTTGGTACTAAATTGGTGTTGTAAATTAAAAGCAAATGTACTCTGAATATTTCAGAACAGTTACCTTAACTATTGTCAATGTACGTAGTGGCGATATCAACTTTTGGTTTCGTTTGGCTTAAAATAAAGTTTTACCTTGCTCATTCATTTTTCCAAACCAATATGTATTATCTAAAATGTAAGATGAATTTATACACCGTGAACTTTTATACGCTGTGAAATTTGAGTTCAGTCAGTACACCCGTTACAATTTTGACGCCATAATACCTAATTTTTACGGTATGTCGACTTGACAAAAGAGATTGATGACGAGATATATAATGAATGATTGCATTAAATGGTAAAAAATTAAAAGCCTCCTTCAATCCGTTCCCTAGTTTTATAAGTGTTCCAATAGCAATTTACGTATTAGTATACAATAAGGTAACACAATGAGCTATCTTGCAACAACAACAGGGTAAATTTTTCAGTAATATTGACAAACGATATATATTACTAAATTTGTCTCAATTTGTAAGCACTATCTATAAATTATGGCACGTCATCGATTGCCATTTAAAAAGTATCCTGCAAACTAAAACTGAAAGAAGGATTTTGGTTTTAATACTAAATTAATATCTGCCTGCACCTATGGTAACAACCAACAATAAAAATGATGTAGAGGTATCCAAGGTCCGTCGGCTTCGGGGATAGACGGTTAAGGGTTCAGGCAAAGGGGGCGGGTAGAAGATACTCGACGGGGGTGGGGTGCGGCAAGGGTGTGCGACTGGGAAAGGAGCGGTAGGCAGTTGGTTTTAACCACTATTTTTCCCCTGTACCCTAATAGTTTTCTGCAATTTTTTCACATAATTCGTTAATTTTGCTCATAATAGTTGAAAATGTCCGCACTTTCTGGACGTGGATGGACACGAATAGCATCGGAGCGAATTTCAGACGGGATAAAAAATATTAATTTAATTTTAATTTTTTTAACTTCTATGAAAATTAATTTATTGCTTTCAATCATCAGCATGCAACACATAGTTACTGTATTAAGAACAGAAAATATTACTATTTTATATGTCGCAATAAAATGAAACAAAATAAATTTTAGAATTGCTGGATCAATTCGGTCGATCCGGATGCGAACTTTATCTCGTTCCATCAACAGACATCATTCAGCATGTTAATGGTTTAAAAGAAGGTATCGTTTTGTCAAATGCAATATTTGTGAACACTAATCAGTATGTGCGAATCAAACTGTCCGGGTACCGCAAAGCAAAAGCTAACGTAGCTGCCCGACAATGTGAAACCTGGGACGAATACTACGCGAACCGAAATAACTATATTCTACGCAGCAGTTACCAGACTGTTGAGGTGTGTGATGCTTTTGTATCCAGATTAAATTTTACTATGAAAACTATCACAGTAATCGTGTGCTAGGGGGAAAATGTCAGGAGCGTTACAAAACACATAAAATCTCATACAAATATGGCAAAATACGCAAAAATTAAGTCAAAACTCGGAGGATGCCACGAAATTACATATTTTGTGTACATGTATGTGTAGAATTAAAAATTGGGCAAACGGTTCTAGTACTACAGCTTGAGGATAGATGTTTAGTAAATGACAAAATCTTCCGGATTAAAGACGCTTAACGGTGTAGTATGGTCACGAGCGTCGGATCACGATTTGCTAAAAATAGGCTCGAAAAGTGGGAAATTGGTTCAAAATATAACCTTTATCTGAAAGCTTAAGTTCCTATGTTAGAGCATAAACATTGTTGGAGTCTAAACAACTTGACCATCGCGAAATATGACGATTTGTGCTATTTGTAAATATATGATATTGTATTGGTAAGCTCTTATAAGCTCGTATATATATATATATATGGGCGCGGTGACCTGCCTAAGTGCAAAGACTATCAGCAAGTCCGCTTAACAGCATAGCTAATATCTGGGATATAATGCTATAGTTTGGCTTAACGGCGCGGGATTTTTGAGCAGTGAGCGCTGACTCTTAAATTTATCCTTAAAAGTGAAAAAAGACCATACAGCTCATCAATCATATATAACACATTTTATACAGCAAAGTAACATTTGTTTAGATATATTCCAAAATCATAAAATATATAACGACAATGCAAAAGTGTTCCGCAAGCGCAGTACCCCTATCATATAGTATAAGGTGGCAGGCAGTATGTTGTATTTTAATGAAAAAACAATTCATTGCACATCATACCGGCCTTAGATTTGAAATAACGGCGCGCGTCATGGAATGTGTTTTAAATAAAAATGCGACTGCGCGTAAAAATCGACCAATTTTCATAAACATACATGATACATTTATTAATACACATGATGATGCAGATCCACTAACGCGCGGTTGTAACCCTTGCAAGACTTCGCTATACACTATCAAATTCACTATACGTTTAATATATTGTCAATAAAAACCTTGCAGCAGACTACGTTTACAGTAATGGCCTAAAGTACAGAAGATTTCTGAGAATCATGAATTTTCCTGAATCTACGTCGCGGCATGATTACTTCTTAATGAACTGCTCCTTTTTGCTTATGCTGACGTATTCCTCATACGCTGCTGCAGGAATTTGCAAACATATCGTTTACGAAACTAACTTCTATGTCTTACGGTATTTGGGATACTGGATCTGCAGCTTTTATACCAATTTACTATAGTAAACAAATTTGTCGGCTAGAAGCGCAAGATACTTGTGCTTAAAGAATCATCAGCTTTGCGTGCCCTGTTCCTGTAGTGGACGCCTTGTTTTAGGTTTTCCAGATAAAATGACAGGCATGCTGTTTCATTATAAGCATTTGTACTGCAAAGCCCATGGCGATATCTCATTTGGTTTCAGGGCAGGTGTTTGCACAAACTCGTCTGGATATTTCTATCTATGAATTTGACATAGTATTTTTGACAAAATATAACTAAATGTTTTAGTTTACTGAGCAATAGTTGTTGATGCACAATATGAGGAAAAATCGTAGCAGCTCATATATCAGTACAAATAAAGCAGAATTTTTATTGTTATCGCAGTTCAAAAGCAAAGAAATCAAATAACACAATACCTCTATATCTGGAATATTTTGGTGTAAAAATAGTGATTTGTTAAGGACACTGCGATGTATTATAAATGTTGATTATTATTATCCCCAGACACCATATACATTTAAATCTACGGCTGATAACATATGTCAATCTCAGTAATTCTTACGACAGGAACTGTAAACTTTTAGCAGAAATAAGTCATATTTATGCTTGCTCGTAAGGGGGTAAAGTGAATTATCCCCCTGAGTCTCCGACCCTTCTCGAGCATTCCCCGATTTTCCCCTGAGAAGTAGTCTGATTCTCCTGAGGCTTGGCACTTAATGGCGACTGTGGCGCTGAAAGGCTCCACAATTTCTGTAAAATTAAAATTGCCAATTTTCCGTTCGAATACATAGTGTAATAATTGTTGACACTTGAATTTGATTTTACTCGTTTTCGGTTAGCGAAATAAATGATTGAGATTAAGCAATTTTTCGTAACAAGGGATACCAATTTGACATCGGTTATAATAAAATAGGATGGTTGGCAGTGTAGCCATAGGTTGACTTACGCATAAGTAAGATAAGTCTCCTACACGTGGCAGCTAAATACAAAAATTACTTATAACCCACAGTAGAAGACTCACATCTATCACATCTAATTGAGAGAGACTTTAATTTCTCACAGCTCGCCATAAGAAACTAAAGTATTCTGGAGCTTCCGGAAATATATCCCTGAGACCATTTTTTAGAGATCATGACGTTTCTATACAAACTTATACATATAAATTTTACGCGTTTAAGTGAAACTTTAGTAAATAGTACATCAAGTAAATCTAGTAAGATTTACATAGCTCGGACATTCCTACGATTAAAATGATTGGAACAATAATATACTAGCTTCGCCAAGTTGGTGGGGTCACGGGGTGCTCTGTCGGACAGACTGGCAATATCTTGAATCTGGGAGGCAAGCTAAAACACATCAGGGGTTGAGCAAGATAAGTAAAACACACCTAGGGTAGCTAAAACAAAATAAACATCAATTACAGACAAGCTATGATAAAACACATGCTGAGGCCTGCTGAAATAAAACGCATCGGGACGGGGGCAAACTAAGATAAAATACACCTGACCGGTATGTTAAGATAAAAACACATAGCAAAGCCTTCATTCCTTGGATGTAATAATTCATTCATAAGAAGTAAAATGAATCGGTTACGTTTATTTTACTTCGGGGTAGAACGTTAAGCGTACTTCTCCAGCGTAACTTCTGGGGGAACACCTGCCCTATTTGCCCGTCCCTGTTCTCGTGTGCCTATGTCCTAGGAAGTTTCGGCTCCCGCTGGTTCGTGTCCTCGGGAAATATTTTGGGCTCTCCTGTGTGGTTGCCCAAGGGCAAATTTTTCTACTCCCTGTCAAAAAGCAATCCCAATTGAAGCAAAATAGACAATAGCCCTATGATCCCACTATGAAGCGGAAAAAATGTGAAAATAGCTTTAAAGGTGATAAAAAGCTCGTTGGCGAATTGAAAATTTACAGACGATTGGGACAAGTTTAACAAATTAGCAAAATCGTTAAATAAAAATCTTGACATGTGTTTTCTGTAAACATTAAGCTGCACACAGACACGTTCGGCTTAATTTAGCGTTAACATTAATTTCCATGCATTGACGGCACAGTCTCCGAAATATGGCATAACAGCTATTCGCTATGTGTCAGCGTTGTTAAGTGTTCTTTTTGTACATATTTAATGATCTTTTTTACAGGCTTTACTGGTAACAATCATTTTTAAGTTATGTCGGATGGTGACTAAATATTTTCCTGATATAATGCCGTGGTTGAACTGTGTCAAAAATTGCGCTAGGTGTAAACGTAGTGAACATTGTCCGATCTTTGACAAACTATATCCTTTTCCAAAATCATCCATACTTCTATACAACTGAACCATATAAGCTGATGCTTCGAGATCTCAGGTGCAGGCATAGCCTGGATTGACGGTACGTCGCCTCAGAGGGTACAGGTCCTCGGTGAGCTCCTGCAGGAGAGGGATGTTGAAAAAACTTGACGACCTCCCCCTGTCCGCGAGCTTAATATGATAGAACTAGTTTACGTGACACCACGGTCGTGGAGCGTCCCCCACGGGTTGGATATATGTTTATATTTAGTGACACAGCTTTAAAAATATTTGCAAAGAAAAGTACGCCGAGACTCATCTATTTGTCCCGTCTACTCCGCCATGACGCCCAGCTTATCAAACATAGTGAGCTAAGCAAATGCGGACAAAGCAAATGGTAAGCGCTGACAATCGATTGATGCAACTAGAAAAAGTAGACTGTTGAGACATAACTAGGTCGCGTCGCACACAAATTAACGTAAACGATCCATAATGAAATTAGAGGTTGAGATTGTTAACAGAATCTGTCCATTGAATAGTAATATGGATACATGTATAATTGTTTCGTACCGAGATACAGTCTCCGCGCTAGACCTGAAGAACTCGATTATAGTAATATGCATGCAAGTATTGGTAGATACGTAGTATTACGTTGCATCGTAAACTCCGCAGTTATCTTTATCTATCCTGAAATTTTGATGTCCGTGGAATCTTTAGTTATTCCATTATTGAGAGAATAGTTTTATAGTTGGAACACCATAGAAGTTTTATTGCAGACAAACCTACTTAGCATAATGGATATACCACAGAACAAGTATTCGAAGTTGCCGAATTTCTTAGATTGTCGCGTTGTTGGTCACAGGTTGTCGGACAGTGCTAAGGAGATATCTGGTTTTTAAACATTATTAGGATCGCCCCTATAGTATTATTCTGTAATTCGTCAGTTTCGATATATCGCTCACAACTTTTCTTTACAAATTTGTTGCATTTACAGTACTGAGAAAACTTGGCACATCAGGCTTTGCCTATATCAGATCCGATTACTAAACAAAGCAGCATCAGTTCCGGTGAGGACCAAAATAATGTAGAAGTCAGATTTGTATTGTGATTTGGATCAGTACTCTCGCCTGTATTAGCTTTTATAATAAGTATACTTTGTCATAGGTTGGCTAGGATGATAAAGTGATCTTATAGCGCCAGAGAAACTAGGCGATATATCAAGATTTAACACAATTACACGGTTAACGACAGAATGAAATCGACCAATAAAACCAGGGTCAGCAGTGTAATATGACCAACAACGATAGAAAGAGATACTGAAAAAATCGGAATGCACTGATATAAACTGACAAGCATTCGCTTAGGATCAACAGATTTCTGGTATTTTCTTAAATTTCAGCGAAAATTTGACATGGACCTCCTCCCTGAAATGTTTTGTAAGGGGAAGGCATGGTCAAGCAAAGCTCAACCCGAAAGAAGTAACCCTTTTCTACTACTAAGCTAGGGCCGCACCTGAAATACCTGAAAACATATTACAAAAGAGATGTTACATAACTTCAACACAATACAAGAAATATTATGTAACATTTATTTCTCTAATACCCTATATGGTCTTGTTTGCAGTTCGCCACTTAGGTAGTACAACTGCTTGGGCTTTGTTTTAGTTTTTTGTGTTCATTCAAATACTGCTGTAAGACAATGCAGCGATTGTGCTGGCTTTTGTATTTTGTATTAATACGTACTGGAACACCGGTAACACATTTGCCAGTATGGAGGATTCGAAGCGTCGCATTTCTAAACAAAGAATGGGTTTTACAGTAACGGGAGAAAACTGCTAATATATGAATCGATAGGTATCTGTATATATCTAGGTATAGCTTGACGACGACGATATCTGTTTTCTTCTATGAAAGGATATGAGCATTTTGATAGGATACAACTACTCTGTAGTACATGTTGCTGGGTTGCCGATCTGTGTATACATTGACTTTGGTTTATGTTAGTGTTGGTTAGAAATTTTATTTTGTGTGCGTACGGCATATTATCGCCAATACTTGGAACAGTTTGTAAACTGAAAAAACGTGAATCATTTTATTTCGAAGTCCCATGGCATATTCTGGTTATGCCTGATGGGAGTCGCGTTTTGATTTTGATCACTGGCCGGCAAAACTATTGCATCAGAAAGTGGCTGCCGGGAGCTTCAATCTTAGCCAATTAAAAAGTTTGTAAGCCCAGGAGACTATCAATAGAGTTTTCAAATGCAACAAAGTAAACCCTCACAACACCGATCACTGAGCCAGCCTGTTTTCGCTATCGATCATGTTGTCAGATCAGTGGTAATTTGCTTTATACGGATTGTATCCAGCATGTTTTTTTTTGCTTTTTTTCTTATTTTATTTTATTTGGTTGGACATAGCTTGGGCAATATCCGGCGAATATCATAGACGGTTCCACTTGGTGGTGCTAGGCATGTGGCAGAAGCTGCTTTTCAAACGTAATGCATCAAGAACGCCTACCTATATGTAATTTTGCTGTAATACTTTTATAAGAGGATGTCAACTTAAAATTATGTAAACCATGGAATATTCTGTCAGAGTCGCCGTGTCGGCGGAAAAAGCAAACGTAAGCGAAATTCAGTGCACGTTTCAAGACAAATTCTACAAAAGCAATCGACTGCACCGCCTTGGTCAGGCAGCAGCTCGTTTTGGCTCAACTACTCATTTAGTTTATTATTATGCGCCTGTCATGAATTGTTTTTGTTTATGTTTGTTTCATGACTGTGTGCGGACGTCCGAAAGGCCACTCTGGTTGATCACATGTGATAACCCAAGGGACATCTGTATATGCATGCATTATTATACATAAATACATTTTCACGGAAGTAAGCTATGTGAGCTGCCATAACAATCTTCGGAAATAAAAACATATTATGCACGTATGTGACCTCTGGTAGGTTCACTCTC
>JASANE010000432.1:0-50611 GCA_030248225.1 Trileptium ribeirensis | reverse complement strand
GCTCGTTTGAAAGAACGACTTCACGGGACGTTACCTATATAAGCCCTTTTAGTCAGGAACACTCGTTGTTCGTCTTTAAAATTTTATAACACAATTTATGGTTCGTTGACAGAAAACCTTATCTAAACTTAATGTTCATCGTGCCTATTTTCGATTAATAATAGATAAGGTATCGGCCAGTTGTATTTCTTCTCAGTCGTTTTGGTTCAGTTGTATTTCCTCTCAGTCGTTTTGGTTAGATCGTTGGCTAATGTAACGTTTGTGGACGTAAGTTTAAAGCATGCCATCCCGTTCTCGATGTAAACAGCCTAAGTGTCTTAGCGCCTAAGCTGTCACATATAACTCTTAGACTAAACCTTTGATTAAAGTCGAGGTTTCCGCCCTTTGTATCACCCGCAGTAAGCTTTTCTTTAACCTGCAAATGTGACATGGGCTGTTTTAGCTATATATGAGGGTTATAGAAGATTCCAAAATCTAAAGTATACTTTACGTGTGAATAAAAAGTGTATTCGGTTTGACAATAACCCTCAGTCGGATTTGCATGCCCAAATATAATGCTCCGTGTACCTATCGTATATAATATTAACATGCATTTATTGTAATATTTGAAGTCGACGAAACCAATATCGTACCCATTGTATGGATACCGAAATTCTGATATTAGATGCTTCTACGTTCGTATACAAGCAGACAGAAGCTGGTATTGAAGCAAAAATTATATTCAGAAGTAGCAATGGTTACCCTTTATTTTGTGGTGATATCTGAATATCGAACGACTTTTATTAAACTGAAGCTGGCTGACAGCATGTAAGTATCTGAGATAGATATTTACAGCGTCAGTGTTCCTCCACGGTAGAGACTCGAATCATTGTGTTGCATACGTTTGTACACATGCAAGTATTAAGATCTTTTTGTTTAATTCTTCTCGATATATTGCGTTCATCATTATAAACATAGAATCCGCCCAGTAAACAAATCGATTACTTTTATATTTAGCTCAGTATTGAATATATAAGATATTTGAATCGGTTGGTTTTGCCAAATTGATAAACCGAGAATTTCGTTCAAATCTTATATATTGAAGTTGTCAAAAATATTTTATTGCCGGAGCACTCATACTTCATCTAGAGCCAAAATATTTACGTGCCAGAGTCTAATATCTCCGGATATATAATGATTGTAAATGAGAGCAGATTTTTTCATAGATTTTGGTTGAGTTTGCCGCGTGCACAGTATATCATTAGCGTGTACTTGACGTTCATAAAAAGCGGTTTGCATAACTCTTTTATGAGTTTTGTAAACCACTGAAATTTCTGACAAATAGGCGGTAAAATAAATCTTATCACGTATAAAAATACATTAAATAAGAAAACCATTCTAATTATGGACAAGATAAGACAACAACTATCTGCAAACAATAAAACGGCAAATTATATTAATACAGCACAAATGTATGTTGCTGACACACGAAAATTGACGCAGATCCCGTCCCCATAGCTGGTCCACATTTGTACTTAATTTGTTTGGCGTATTCACTCCCATCGCCATTATGATTGTGCCAGAATATTTGAAACGCGAGCACCCACGTACAGGAGCATCAACTTGATAGATCTTCTGTCTAACAGTTGCATGCTGAAAAAATGATTTTTCTAAGGGGTACCAACAGAAACTTGAGCGGGTGACCCCTGTAGGGACTGTCGTGCACATCCCACGTCCACAGCGTGTTCGTTTTGTGTTTGTTTATTCTTTCTTATGTAATCGAGCGTCATTCGTATTGGATTTGCTTCAGTGCATCGACTCAACTGTTCAAGTCGATGCGTCGGGCAAAGGCTATGTTTTCGTCAGCACGATCCTGACGCGTGTTGTGACGACTACTGTGTTGCTGGCTGCAGCGGAACTACTCGATGGGACTGCGAGGTACGACGTCACAAGTTGGTGTAATTTTTTAGTCCAACTTGGAGTATACTGGCTAATTTTTCATGCTTTTCACTGAACTCTTTAGTGCCGTATGATCGATTAAAGATATACATTTATTGGAAATTTTTGACTCAACTTCAACAAGGGTACGCCCAAAAAATCAGAAATAAAATGCTTGTCACAAATATGATCCAAGAGGATATAGTGTAAGAACAAACGACGACCTGGATTGAGTGGTACCAAAAACTGAGATTATTCAAAATTAGCTATTTTGGGGTTTAGGGGCCTAAGAGAAAAGACCTGATATTTAGGTCGAAGACGTTTCATGTGGCTGTATGTGACCTTGAGAATAAAATATTTGTGCTGCAGAAAAGTAATATGGTCTTGATAGTAATTATTAGCTAATATTGGTGAAACATGATTGGTTGTAATTTTGGGAATATTTTCCTGCTTACTCGATCACACGTTTTATCGTGTCGCAATTTATCAGACGCCACTGCAATTAGCAGAGGAGAATGTCATGTATAGTATAAATAATATAGACGAATCGTTGAAACTTAAGCACGTTTGTTTTTTGTTTTCACAATTTTAAGTTAGAAAATCTCTAAGATTGCAATCTCAGTGAAATTTTTAGCTCATACCAACCTTTAGTTGCTGTTAATCAGGATTTGCTATATCTGAAATAGCACACCTTCGTAATAATCGTGGCTTGTTTGGTGGTCTTATAGGCGTGCCGTACCATTCATTATATTATATATATACGTTAAATATATATACGTTAACTTGTTTTTTCTAGTTTATTCCGTTGGTTTAAGAATTAAAAGACTACGATATTATCAAAAAATTCTTATAGCCAAATTAGCGTGGACTCCGTCTCATCGTGGTTTCCTTCTTTCAGCGACCACACTGGTACTGGTTGCTGTGCTGAGACCGTTGGGTTAGCAATGTCACTTAATTTGTAAATGTTTGTGAGATATACTCGTCTAAATAAGACTAGGAAATTCAATGTTTTGCTGTACTGTAATTAACGACAAACACGGAAATTGTTGAGGAATTTGTAACTTGTTTGTACGAGCAATAATTGTTTTAGAAGCATGCAGTAGTCGTATTATATTTTGTGGCATATTAATAGTTTCAAGTAAAAGTGAAAAGACAAAATACATGTAACTTTGGATTTAAAATATAGCATTTAGAAGGGGGAATCCGCAATAAAGGGTGTAAGAATTGCTAAGTTAACAACTGCATGTGTAATTTGAACATAGAGCACATGTACCGGCAATATTTATTTTAACTGAAGCAACCATTTCCAAGTAATATTTGATAACAGCAACAGTACTCTAGATTTCCCAAAATCGCCGGCTTTTGCATGACGGAGCGGTTGTTGCTTATTTATTTTGCAAGCTTTCTGTCTAATACTGTATGTGCTATGAATGTTCGAACCAAATTGTACAAACTAATCCCAACTTATAAATAACGGCACCCAACCTTCTTGGTGTTGATCCAAACTATGGGGTTTTGGTAATGTTATGGTCTCATGAAGGTCTTATTCGGTTTATATCATTACTACAGGTAAGTTGGTTTATTTAACTGCCAAGTACGATGGCAAAATTTTAACGCCTTATTTTCGCACAGCTGATAGACGATAACATCTTAATCCGAACTGATTTTGGCCGAAATAGCGGTTTGTTCAACCCCTGCTTGCAAACAACAGGAGATACAGGCAAATAGATTCCGTTGTATGTCCATTCTTTGATCGAATTAAGTGGTAAAAATGGAAATTCCATCAATCGGTCCTCAAGCTATAGGTATTGTAATAAAAATTGTGTGTTATAACTGTATGTTGCTGCTAGGAAACAGGATAACCTGTCTTCGGATAAATTTATTCAGTAATAAGTGAAAAAATTACATTTTGCTAAATTTCTGTTGTTTGGTAATTGTTATCTGCGAGTAACTGCCTGTCGCCGATGACCATTTCCAAAATGTACCCTGTTATGCTATACTCCCACGTTAATATTTGCAGTAAAGCTCAAAAAAGGAATAATAGTTTTATTGCTGAATTAATGTTTGCATACAGCTAACGTAAACAGTGGTAAACAGTGGTAAACACATAGCGGTAATAATATAGATTTACATATAAGTTGTGACAAGGTTCTCTGGTTTCCCTGTCACTAAGCCTTTATGTCATCATCCACGTCGCCAACTTGTTGCGTTTAGTATTGTGATACAACCCTTTTGAATACAAACGCTAATTTAGATGCTTCAATAACACTAAAATACCAACTATCCCGAGTATTGGAGTTGTATTTAGGTGGAGCAACATCCGCTGAAGAATAAACGTATTCTGTCAATTACCGGTTGTTCCGGTCATCTGAACTAATCTCGAGCGTTCCTGCATGCTAGTAATTTTGTCATCGTTCAAATTAGAACGCATAAGATGCTGTCAGTTGGATGAGAATTGTGGCTATGGTAGGAGAGCTTATTTGTTTGAACGCCTAATGTCAGGGATAATAAGGTTTCGTATCCTTATAATAATATAAATTATATGAAATATGCTCATCGCCCAGTATCCATGGACCATATGGTGCAGAAAAACTCACTCACACACTGAACTCAATCCACTATTAGACAATAGCAAGGCGCATAGCGGTGAATTCTTTAACTTGGCAAAACCTTGAAACTTCTGAATAAATTCAGATGCTGTCGGTAGGAAACTGGAGACTGAATAAACTTGTGTCGCAAGCGGTTGACTAGGATTTAGTAACCAAGGCTATTCACTAGTTCCAGCGCCAAAGATTTCGTTTACGATCGAGATGTATGAGATGTTCCCAGCAACGCGTGTTTGGACAAAGTCCTTGTTTTTCGGAATTGAAACGATAAATGTATATATTACTTGATTTAACTATATATATTACCTGATTTACCACATCCTGCGGTTGCAGGGTGCCTCCATGTTAACAACTGCTCGCCACTAGACCCCGTTGCTTGCCACTCGAGCTATGACACGGATTATATCGTTTCGCCAGCTTCGATAGGATGTTCCGTGGAAACGCGTTTCCGCACCTGTAACAATTTGTCGTTTCCATGTTGTGAGAGCTCGGCCACGAGGGCGTGACCAGACTGGAAGAGCCGTCGACATTAGTAGCTGCTGCAGCCATATATATGCATATATGTGTGTTTTTCACAACTGTACTTAGCTTCAGTGATTTAGGCATGTCGACAATTCGAGAAAGACGGCAAATGTGTCAAACGCTGCGATTATGACGAAGATGTAAAATACGACAGGAAAGAAGCGAAAAATATTGCGCACGAAGAGCCGCAGTTTCATTATTTAAGCCAATGTGTAAAAAAGTGTCCGTGTAAGTTCTTTGTTTTTCAGTTCACAGGCAAATTATGATCCAAATTGTGCGGAATTGGGTCGAAATGAATTATAAAATTCACGGAAAACATATATCGTGAAACATATTTGTATTGATGATAAAGCAATAGCTTAAAATTGCGAATATACGAGCTTTTTTATTTTGTGACAGTGTTTATGAAACACTCTGTGAGTAGTGTTTAATGTTTAAATATGAATTGTTAATATTTTCGACAATTGGTAAAGTCTCGCGTGGCAGATATAACCGTTTGGCACAATACTTCTCTTGAGAAAAATATCAGTCTAGTTGCTTATACAAACTTCAGCCCAAGTTTACATTTCGCCAACCAAGAATGTTGCAGCAACTAATGTATATATCATAATGTTGGTCACGCGACAAAATTTGTTTCGTGTTTTACAAATTGAACCGTTTTTTCTTGAGTTTTGTTGTAGTTGCTGCAGTGAATTAAAGTTGCTGTAAAAAGAAATAAACCAAAAATTGTTTACTTGATACAAAGATAAATAATCTAGTTCTATTTAAGACCATCGATCGATCCAACATGTTGTTCACTGTGTGATTGTGTTTAGAGCCAGTGATATTAGCATTGGTGTTATGCTAAAACATTTATGAAAATACACATGTCCGGAATGCAAGAGTGAAAGACTTCGGAGTCGACCACGGCACCATTAAAAGTTGAAAATATTGCCAGTGCTTATATACTGCACACGTAAGATGGAGCACACCATATCTGGTCCAACATGGTTCTACGATGGGAACAAAATTCATAATCGTTTTCACCAGCCCAAATACGCACTCTAGACTAAACTACAACCATTTGAATAATAGAAGATGTCGTACGCACTCCTATGTATTTTTTGGCTATACATACAATATTTTAACTAAAACACTTGCTGAGAATGGTGAATGTTTATGCTGTTTCCATGATCTGATCCGTTCCATGCATAATGTCTCTGGCATTATAACTATTATTTGTGGGGCATTATTCTAAGTAAATAGGAATGTAGTGCCATCAGAAGTGCATCAAACACTTCAAACTAGCAAAGCATTTATCGAATTAATGTTTGATAACCACCTAAAGATACAAAATTATATTTTAATCAGTTTCTAACCTAACGGTTATAGAATTATATTTTGCTTCAGCTCATATGTTAATCGAAGCTCATTCATGCGTTACTGAATGTGAAAAAGGCAAAGCTGCAACCATTAACACGGTTGATAATCATGGCGGCGTAAATGTTGCAACACCAATAACCGATAATGAGCGTACTTGTAAAGCATGTCCTGATGGTGTATGTAATGGTTAGTACATCTTGTCATTTAAAATTATGGTGTAAAAGCAAGACAACACTGTTTAGCCGCAAACAGATATAATGATCGTTTAACTGTATTTTTAATTTATAATAATCCACAAAATTTGAAACCGCAGTTCATTTCAACATAAGTTCGTTAGCACTGAGTGTTACGAATACTTTGTCACTCTGTTTGCTAGGCGATATGACATATATCGCCCTAGGGCGAGTTACTTGTCATTGTGAAACAGTGCTATAAGAGAAAAATACATATCACATTTGACATATTTCCGAGGTAATAATATTGCACGAGGCCGGAGGCCGAGTGCTATGTTATTACCGAGGAGTTGGCGAATGTGATATTTTTCTCCTATAGCGCTGTTTCACAATGACAAGTAACTCGCCCTAGGGCGATATATGACATATTGCCTAGCAAACAGAGTGACAAGATACTTGTCATCTGCTTTCGATTGTACAGGGAGTGATATGAATTATATCATGCAGGCGGCACCTTTGAAGTGGGTGACAACATATCTAGTATAATTTAGAAACGCTATTGATATTGAATGTCCATTGAATAATTTTGTACGTTATTTATATCACAAAAGCTATGCATGTTTGTTGTCGCTCTATGAAGATACAAAATGTGAAATACGTAAAGTTAAATGTCATGATTTAGATTTTGAACTATATTGGGCAACTTTCGTTATATAAAACCAGCATCGCGGATTTACTCTAATATGATTGTAACACCTAAACAAGAGATGTTTTGCGAATGGCTTTCTGTTAATGACGAACAGTGGTAAATTTTCACCGACAGAATGAGGATTCATGTAGTTTATATGTAAGATTGTGCCCAGGCTTGGAAGCAACGACTAAATAAACCATCTTCTCATGTCGAAATGCAAAATTTTTGCTGTTAGTGTCAGTAATTTGCCAAGCAATATAGGGATTCAAAGTACTCAAAGTATGTACTGATTTGCGACGGAATGTGATATATGAAAACCAGTAAATATCATTACAGAATCACATTCCGCGGACTATAATATATATCCACACAACAATAAAATCATTATTTTTGTAAAAAAATCTTAGCGCCGTCGCTAGCATGTGTTAGCCAGAAAGTGACTATACAAACACGATATGTCAGGCCGTATTCAGATTGTATTCAACATTTGATAGCACATCGCATCCGATACGTCTAATTTCGGCGCCTAACCGTTTGCTGTGGTTGTGTATGTTGCTTGTATGTTTTCATGCTGCATCATCTGGTTCAAATCTGATAAAATTGTGCGTGTGGTATCTGATAGGATCAGCTTATTTCGCAACGTGTCTGTTCGAATCGGACGCAATATGAATTGTGAACACTACATTTAAGATAGTTTTTGTTGAAAAATTTTGGAAGTTGGACGATATTCAAACGGTGCAAACTATTTGAATTCCACCGGATGTTTTTTTGGTGTTCACAATTTTAAGCTTAGAGTTTTTCGTGAATTGAAGAAAGTATATTTGCAATTGGTGTGCACAACTTTCTTCAAATGTTCAAGAGGTTTTGCTTCTGGCAATATATGAATAATAGTAGTGTAACTGGTGTGCACAACTTTCTTGAAATGTTCAAGAGGTTTTGCTTCTGGCAATATATGAATAATAGTAGTGTAACTGGTGTGCACAACTTTCTTGAAATGTTCAAGAGGTTTTGCTTCTGGCAATATATGAATAATAGTAGTGTAACTGGTGTGCACAACTTTCTTGAAATGTTCAAGAGGTTTTGCTTCTGGCAATATATGAATAATAGTAGTGTAATTAAACGACTATAATATTTACACTGCTAAAATTGGTTTAAAAGAGCTTCAAAGTTTTTAAATCAAACAGATGAAATGATGTTTAAAATAAATTATATTTTTTAAGCTATCATTATAGTTCTGGATATCATAAAACATATTCGAACTCACAATATTTGAAATAATTTTTATATTAAATTAAGATTTTAATTTCAATTCTATCATGTTTTAGTATGCAAAGTGGATCATGATCGTGGTATAACGTCATTAAACATCGATAGACTGCAAAACTGTTCGAGTATTGAAGACTCAATAGTGCTGCACACAACAGCATTTGAGAACACAACGATATACAACGAGAAAACGTATGTAAATCATTCGCGACATTATGCTGAAAGCATTTAATGTTCATCTGCTTCATCCAAAATATATACATTTAGGCAGGAAATTTGAACGTCTATTAATGTAAAAATATATATTTTCTTAAAAAAACTGTGTCACCGCAGTAAGTAAACTCTCAAAAAACGCAGCATTGTGAACGACTGCTTTTTTGCAGTTTAGAGACAAACAAAAACACATAGTTCGACAAATATAAATAAATGTGGGCAATTCATCGGTCTATTCAAATCTTATATATATTGGTCCTGACGACCAATATTGCTTAAACCAACTGTTGTGCCGAACATATCAGATTAGGTCACATTATATAGACCAACTAGGATATGGAAATAAAGTAATTCAAAACCCATTACGAAAGCACCGTTCAATTATATTCCGTGTCCGATCCATAATGATACATTAGAAATACACACACAACAAGTACTAGTTTATTAATGTGATGTGCAGGTCGCGATAACGTTTATGTTTCGTTCACACAAATTGACTAATCGAAAAAGTTATGTATTTAAGATATGAAAGCAGGGCCGGATTTACCAGTACGCAGGGACGTTTCAACAGTGACTCAATACATGTATCCATCATATTGTGTCAAGCTACAAGGGCTATTATCTTATTAGTCTACAAGGGCCCCCCGGCCGAGTTCTGCGTAGGCCCCCCCTAGATGGAAATCCGGCACTGTATGAAAGGCGACCATTCACATTTTGGCTCGATCACGGTATCGATTCACAGATTTAGTTCAATCACGGCATCCAATCTATTTTATGTATTTAGCAATTGAAATGCTGTTAAAGCGCGTAAATCATGTATCTTTATCTAATAATGTGCATTTCCCTAGAGTATTGTGCAAATCAAACGCTGTATCTGAATGCTTTAAATCTTGCGTGCCGGAGGTAATATTTTCTGCAAACACGACAGCCATAGGTGTCCTTAGAGGAGGTTAAGGGGACGACCCACCGGAGGGTCGTAGCCCACAAGCCATATTTACCCCCACCCTGAGGTCGTAGCCACCGCCCCTCCACACAGGGTGCGCCAGAAGAGTGTAAACATTTTTGCGAAAACTTACTATTTAGCAAATTTCGGGCAAAATTTTGGCAGATTGGAAGAATTTGTCAAAAAGTGTGGATGGAACTAATACAACACCCCCTCAGCCGAAGGTCCTTCAACCCATATAATGACAACGTGCTAGCTAGCTATGCTCGCAAAATAAGAAATCATAAATTCTTCCTTTTCTAGCGATAAAGCATTATAGTATTTGCGTGACCTATATGACTTTTAATAAAATGTGCAATTCATCTCGTTTGTTTGAGTAGTTAAGCTGCACATGTCTTCCAATCAATTATAACGGTATTGTAACCTGACTCCACAGGTAGCTATCTATGTCAGAAGAAAAACAAAATCCCGTCGAGTTACGAAACTCAAGTAGCTATCTATGCCAGAATAGGAATCAATCCCGCCGAGTTACGAAATTCAGATAGCTATCCATTCCAGAAGAGAAACAAAATGCCGGCGAGTTACGAAATTCGGGTGTATGCAGAAGAGAAATAAAATCTATGCAGAAGAGAAATAAAATCTATGCAGAAGAGAAATATGCATCTATGCATCTATGCAGAAGAGAAAATAAAATCCCATCTATGCAGAAGAGAAATAAAATCCCGCTGAGTTGAGATTCAAGTAGCTATCTATGCAGAAAAGGAACAAAATCCAGCCGAGTTCACAAAATTCAGGTAGTTATCTTTATGCCAGAAGAGTTCGTCGAGAACTAAATTTTATGACAAAGTCAACTGCCAATCAGCACAATTCGTGTATATTGCTGCTCTAGGCCCAGTAATTATTTTAAAGGAACAAACTACGTTCAAAAATTATTTTACGTCAAACTGAGAACGTATTTTGTATCAACGCACATCAAAACGTCTGCGTAACTAAAGCGAATTGAAAGCGAACGTTCGAGCTCGAATTTTCCCAAAGTATTCAAAATTTGAATATCCGGAAAATGTATTATTGAAAAATGATTACAGTTTTTAATTCCAGCAAGCGTTTGGCGCAGACTCCTTACAGAACACTCCGTTATTATAATTTTGTAGGTTATTCAACACTTGGTCGGTTTATTGTTACTTAACGTTTCTGCACCTATTAAGTCCGCTATGTATGTTAATAAATTTCCGTGCAATTGTTATAGCTAGGTCTAAAATTGTATTCGTTTTACATACAGTATGGCGATACGGTATAAATTGTTTCCCAAGTTTATTTTAGAATCTAGCTCGCCTTGCATTGTTTGCAAGGCTCCAGTACTTTTCTTGCTTGCACCAGTTTTCTCGCACTCGTTTGGGTTAGTCACAACCAAGGTTTGGGCTGGTGCATACCACTTGTATATGAATGCACCATAAGCCATTCTATAGATATTAAGAAACGCTTCCGTTACAAATGACTCGTCGTACATTGGTTTTGCCGGCCTACAGCCTGCGTAACACCACTAAGGCTATGGTGTACCATGCATCATCACTATTTTTTAATAACAGTCTACCATGCTCGCTGCATTACAGAATTTTTTGTACCTTGTCAAGACGTTCATGTTACTATGACCACGTTTATATAATTTGAAATTTCAATTATGCCTGGCACTGTAGACTATAGTTTTTGTGGCATAGTACTCCATAAGAATTACCATACGTCACAGCATTATTGAGCAGGCGCTACACATTTACATTACGAAGGATTTATAACGTAAACACCACAGTACTTGTATACAGTTAAAATTTCCAATTGGGGTCGAAATCACTGCAACTGCAGTCATTTCTGTGGCTTTATTATCACCATTTGAACGACTGTGCATTATAAACTTAACTGAGTTGCAGTCATAAGAAAATGTGTTCACAAATAAGACCACTGGAGTCCGCTTATACTGTAGTAAATGAAGGTGCGCCGTCTACCATCACCTTCTTTCAACTGCGACTGGTGATGGCTCGTTTGGTGATGCAAGAAAACATTAAATTAGTCGTTTGGGCATAGGCATCCAAGTCGTTAAGAAAGAAAATATTGTCCTTTTAATGGTTGATTCAAAAAATCGTATTGCCCGTTTGAGATTTAAAGTGGAAATTTCTACTTTTCTGCCGAACGTAAATACCCCGTTTTGTGTTTAAATATATATACAGTTGTACGAAAATGTGGTTTGCATGTTTGAATTGATGGCAACTACATAAAATGTAAAAACGACAGAGTGCGGAATGAAATATAGATTATAACTAACATGCAATTGAGATTATCATGTTGGTTTCAAAAGTGATATATATTATCATTAGTGAATATATGTGATTACATGTGTTCGTTTAATTCTTATAACAATGCCATTCGACATGAACTACCACGAATGCACTTTGGTTTAGTGACTAGAGCAGTCATTAGGATAACATAATTAGTATGAAGGTTCGTGAAATGCTGTTTTCTCGGTTGGATAGTCGGTTGAGCCACAGAGCTCTGTGTATTGAAACTTTACTACAATTTGCAAAATCAGGTGGAACTGTTTGTTAAACGTAAGTCGCAAGCGTTGAACTCAGCATTCAGAACGGAATTTGCTTCAGCTTTGTGGTTACATCACATAATGTTATAGTATGTTTCTATGTTTTAGGTCCTAAGCAATGTTTTATTATTTATTCACTATTACAGAAAAGAATTTGAAGACTTTGTACCAATCACCGAAGAACAGTTAAACAATCTGAAATCGATAAGATTTGTTGGTGGCTACGTCAGTATTCAACTAGAAGACAGTATTTCATGGCGATTTCCGTGGCTCACTTCGGCATCGTTTTTAGAAAACCTTGAAATAATCCATGCCCGCGATCCAAAATTGCTGGAGTAAGTGAACGATTTCATTTTTGGAATCGTGCATCGGCAAGAAATAGCAACAAACCCCTTCAGTTTAGCATCAGTTTTTTTGCTAGATGGCTTAGAACATGAATATTAATATGTTTTTCCGATTCAATAACATTTTTAGTTTATAAAACGTCTTTACGTCCAATCTGGCTAGATATACTGTATTTCTTGCATATTAATTTCCTAAAATTTTATATTTACTGAACCAGATTT
Source organism: Trileptium ribeirensis (assembly GCA_030248225.1). NCBI lineage: Eukaryota > Metazoa > Nematoda > Enoplea > Enoplida > Thoracostomopsidae > Trileptium > Trileptium ribeirensis. Next base: position 37,768 of record JASANE010000432.1, on the reverse strand, counting down.
TCCTTTCAAAACGGGACTTTGCTTTCACGACATAACACTGGTAACTATACAATTTCAGAGGTGTTTACGGTCTTAGCATTACTCACACTCCATTCCAATGGCTCGGCCTGAGGAATCTCCGTCACGTTAGTAACGGGAAAGTCAGAATCGCATACAATTTCGATCTATGCTTGTCAGACAAAATTCCATGGACCGAAATCGCAAAAGATCAGCCAACTAACACAGGAGCATGGAACAAAAACCGAGATCCTGTTCACTGCTGTAAGTCCGCAAAATTATTTTGTGGTAAATGTAGTTATGTTGGACTTATTTACCCATTGGCAACTATTTTAGTGGGCTTGTAATGCGCGAGTCCACTTTAGGTGCGTACACCGTGTGTGTTCTTTTGCCAAGATTACCAACTGGATCGCGAAAAAATTCACGTTCACATTTCTGCCATCCGTATTGATATTTCTGTGAACACGAACATGGCAATGAAATTTGCGTACGCGGTCATTTCTCCATTCCTTACGTTTATCTGCATTGAATTCATCAAAAGTCATTCTCAATCGGGCGGCTTTACGTACGGTCTATTTGTCTATTGTAGCATACGAATAAAACGGGATTTTTAATCTCATTTTACGTGTACGGGATCAACAAATAGCGAAGCTAAATCGCTAAATAATGACCGTTAACAGCGCCTGCGCGTTGCAGTATCGCAAGTCATGTACGCGTATGTAAGGATAAATGGTGATTTGTGTGCGTTCATCATTATTACGACAGCGCGCTGACTTAACAAAAGAACAACCCTGGTGTACGCACATAAAAAGTGGACTCAGGCATAAAGGTGATTAAAGCGCCAAGTTTTGGTTTTTCGTCCACCGGTTGTTGTACCACAATAGCATTGCGTATATTGTAGCATAAATTTGGGTCCATCAATTTGTATTTTCCACTTATGTGTTGAACAAGAATAGCCGATTCAACAAGGTTGACTAGTTATTTGGACATGGACATGAATGGACATTTCATTTGGCTGTTTTTGATCAGCAATATGCTTGGCACTGGTAATTGTATATACATTCCACATGGAATTTGTGGCTTTTATACAATACTGTGAAACCTTCATAATATAAACAATATGAACAAATGAACCAGTCGCAACTGTATTATGCACTTGGCCTAGGTGACTTTTAGGGGCGGAAGTGAAATTCATGCTCGATTCTCGATATATATACTAAGCCTTAGCTTAAGCTATGCATCCTATATAAAACTAACGTTATGCTTCAGTCGTCGTCGGTGAGCTACCGGTTCCGAGCCCCTCGCATAAAGGTGTTCTTTTTTCTCACGATATAACGTCCGGCGCCTAAAGGTGGGGTGGGCCATACACTTTGTATAATCGTAAATAAATTATTTCTTTTGAAATACCTAAAACCATGTCTCACGAACAACCATGCATAGATGGTGCAGAGAATCTACTAGGGCTCACTGATATCGTTTTAGCTCCACTGAAATGCGATGATAGATGTAATCAAGACCTCGGCTGCTGGGCTGAAGGGCCAGATATGTGCTACGAATGTCAACATTACAAACTCAACGGCTCCTGTGTTGACAGCTGCAACTCGATTGATGGGTAATGCTGCTATATTTACTGTGTATCTAGGTTTAGTTGATGTTTTAATCGGACTGTTGAGCCAGTTGATTGAACTACTGATTATAACGCCTAATTTGGCTGTCACGATGTAACGAAAACATGAGTGAAATCAGATTATCTGAAATGGATAGGTGCTACTGTATAGGACACTGATCCACAGCTGATATAAACTTATCTCACGCAGCAAGCAAATAATTTGTCGTTCTTGAACAATTTTGTTGATTCGCTATACCATGAATGATGTTTATTGATAGTTTTAATGGACAACCAAAAACATATATGTTTCGATCTTCATTGCGCTGTATTCATAAATGATAGTCTGTGAACTTAGAGGTTAATGTTGCTTCGAAGCTTCTCGTGAACATTCAATATTTGTAACTTTTTACGCATAATTTTCTAGCAAGTAATAAAAAGTTATGGTCAAAGGAAAAATTGGCATCGTTTCTTAATACTGGAAATTTTATCTAGCATGTATTCGTCACAAAATTGTGTTCAATGGGAAAATGACAACTGTGTGTCACAAGTAAGTTGTAACGCGGCTTTCAATGCATTCAAAAGCTTCCATGCTCAGATGTACAGCTTCACTTCGTTCAAACTCGTGCTTTCGCACTCGTTAAGACACGCCATACCCGTGTATACAGATCACTGAATATATCTGAAGTTATGATACAATTATTACATGTAAAACAATAGGTCTTGCATGACAATAATGTATAGTGTATAATCATATAGTAATTGTGCTGACTAATTTAACACAGGAATAACATAATATTTATGCGGCGTACACGTTATAAAGTCCCCGCTGTTTGGAACTTTTGTGCCCCTGTAGTCGCTACCGTATAGGCAGTCAGGGTGGCACCTATACTGTAAATCAATTGCCGAGGGTGTACCACACACCCCTATCTACTACATTTTTCTTGAAGGTGTCGTACACACAATTAGCTACCGATTTGGCGCGAATTAACTATAACGGACACCGTCTGTAGCTAATGCGGTTTATTAGTCAACTGTCCTGTGTTGTTTTTTCTAAATTTACGATATTTGTATCTAGTTCATATGAACATTGCTCAAATAATTCCGAACACTGTCAATGAAACAGCCAGAAGTCACGGTGTGCCTGACACTGTCGAGAAGTTGTAATACGCTTAACTGGCTACATTTGAAAAAAATTATTAAAAACATGGGGTGTATAAGACACCCTGTTGTCAACAGTGTGCCTGACACTGTGTGGTATACATAGGTTCCAAACGTTGGCGACATTATAACTTGAACGCCGTATTATAGCTACATATCGTGGATTATTCAGTAATGACTAATTTTAAGAATGACCAATTCAAATGGACGATTGTATTTTATAGTTAAAGGTTTACTGGTTTCTCGATAGAAGATTTGAAATTGAACTGTATCTAATTCAACACAATTATATCAAGATATCGAAATCCTCAAAGCGATCGGATTAAGTACATTCGCAAGAACCAACTTCATCGGCTGTCGTATCCGCAATTTTTACCAAGAAGATAATTCGCAAATACAATCAAATTAAATTGTCAGAATTTAAGACTGCACAATAACACGTTTATTATTAAAGCTTACAGAAACACAAATTTAAAAAGATAATTTAAAAATGGCTGCTCATGAATAAATAATAAACTTTTGAAAACTTGAAGAGTATTGGTTTCATAAAAACTTCATGTCTTGCAAAATTATAAGTGACTAAACTGAACATTAATAAACTATTTTGGTAATAAATGTTGAATTATCTTTTAACAAGTAAAAGGTCCACATTGCATCCGATCCGATCCGGCACGAAAAAGTTCTATATCTACCGTGTAGTATTTTGTCGCGTTCTATATGTGTATGTACATGTATCAAATACGTGTATGTACAATGTATTTGATCACACTAGATCATCGGATTCGGTTCGAAGATTTGTGCATGCTATTTCGGATGGGATCGGAAGCAATGTGCACATTCTATATAAAATACAAGTGCAAATTGAATCTGATCGGACCGGATTAGACGCAACTATGAACACGACCTATTGAACTTGTATCAGCACGTGGTTATGTAAATATATTTCTGTGGAGTTTTTGAAATGCGGTTTTCTGTAATATATCAAGTTTTTGGTCGAAATATCTTATCGGAGTGTGTCTAAAAATGCTATATTACTATAATTATTTAAAAACATCCTGACAAAACTTCTAGAAGAATAAACGCTTATATAAGCGGAACTGAAACAAAACCACGCACGCAACCCGGCGGTTTAAACCTTATTTGTTTATAATACAACATATTAGTTTGTAATAAAGTATTTTGTGTCATAACTTTAAAATATTTGATCATAATATATTACATTAAATATATTATATATATATTACATTAAGCAAAATATACATTACTATTTTCAGATTGTTTCAATCAGAAAACAAGACATGCGAATTTTGTCATCCTGAATGTGTCACCTGTAGTGGTCCGGTAATTGTCGTTTGTAATCTGTATAGTTGGTTGAAAGTCTGAAAAAAGAAATTTGAGAGACGGCAGTGACGTACAAGTTACTCGATACATTCATCATCCGCTACTCCTAATTAATTGATCGCTGGATTCTTTTTACTTTTTTAACACGTAAAGTCTGTGCATCCCAACATTACATTTGTCGATATTGTCTCATATGATCTTGTGGTCTTGTGATCTTGTTAGCTTCAAAAATATGGTTTAGGCTATTACCGAACTAATCGACTATGATTCGTGAATTTATTGACAAAGCTTGTAGGAAATATATGTAATATTATTAGATTTCATATTATATATATTAAATATATGAGCAATTAATTTTTAGTTATGGACAAAAAGATGCTTGGTATTAATGTGGTTAATGGTGGTGTAATTTGCAATCCAAAAAAACTGAAGAAAAAATTTTGCCTTAAATGTGGCAGAAACGGGCATGGATACGGAAAAGACTCTAGCTACTTGGTTAGGTATTCCTTGAGGCCAGGAGTAAATTATAATAGAATTGTTTTTGTAATATTAACAGCGCGAAGTCATCGAGCAAAGCAAAAATCCGCCTGTGTCACAAAGCTTTATATCGAACTTTGAAAATTCAACTTTTATTGCTGTTGTTTTGCGAGCTTAATAAAACGATGCGATCTGCAGTGTTATTTTAACGAGTCCTACTAACGTTAAGTAAATGCCAAATAGCAATCAAAACATTCGGTATAAAAATATATTCTCAAATTTCAGGAGAATGACCAGTGCGATCGATGTAAACATTTTAAAGATGGTAAATATTGCGTTGGAACATGTCCAGTCGATAAATATCCTGATCGTATTGGGAACTGTCATAAATGTGCAGATGTTTGTTTTAATCCACTATATGAAACTGTCAGGTATAGTAAGGTTCGGATAATTTCTAAATATTTTGGAGGGTTCACTGATATCGGCTGAAATGGTATTAGATACACATAATGGTGTCAAAAAAAGATAATAGCAGGTGCTTTTGCACAAATGACTTGGACATTTGAAATGAATTGCGCGTTTTGTGTTACTTTATATTTTGCAATTTTTAGCTACTTAAAATTTGATGCTTTAACTCTTTACATGATTTCTGTTTTTTTTTGCGTGAAATTTAGTTTAATGGTTGAGGGATCAGTATAGAGAAATTTAGGGCGAGTATAAAACTCATTTATATATTATCTACATTGATTATTCTAAGGCCGCATCCGATCCGAACCGAATCTGGTACGATCCGTGGAGAGTGCACAAATTTATCGGATCCGAATCGTGGATATAGTGTGAAAATACATACCCAGTAAACATACACACGTATGGGTGGTGTATAGTTAGGTCGTCTTGGATCGGAGCAGAAGCAATGTGAACACACATAGGAACAGGTCGAATCTCATGTAACGTGGACACGGCGTAGTGTTTTGATCCCTGACATACATGGGCAGGATTGTGTTCGAGCTGACGTAAATCCCGTAAGATAAATTTAGACTTCCGGGGCCGATTGTTCTTATAGGGATACTAATTTTGTAAGGAAAAAACATTATCCCAGTCTCAGGAGACACAAACAGTTTGACGATGCTTAACCGTCCGGTATAGCCATGACTTCCGTTTTTGGTTCTACGTGCCTTACCATTATGAAAATTTAAACAATAATTTAATTCTGCAAATGCGCTTATATACAAATTTCGTGTAGTATATAATTATTAAGTCAAATTCTACTCTTAGTAGCAGTAACATCAAAGTAGTGGAAAGTAAGCACGCTACAGTACATATTACATAGCATATTTTATCATTATTTCATCCTAACCGTAAATCATACGACTAATCCCACAGCATGGTTAAAAAACTCGCGCCGCAGATGAACGAAAATGATACTCCTGCTGGCCGGACATGTGCCTTAGACGTGCAAAAACAGCTTGCCAGTGTACGGTTAACAGGCAGTTGTTTAGGCAGCTAATATAGCTTGTTTGGAAAAAGTCAGTGTATCCCTCAGTGTTCTAACGATAAAGAGTGCATCGGGTGCACTTAAAAATTGGTTTAGTCGTAGTTTACCGGAAAGCATCTGTGACTGGTTTGTTACACGATCAAGGATTATTGTATATATACATCTACCTGAGTCTACATGAAGCCGCGAGATCCAGGGGTCAGGCTGTCGCTCGAGATCAAACTCCGCCGCAGCGTTCGATCTTCAGCTTTTCTTTTCAGTTTCCTAAAGGGGTTCGACCACCATTGTTTCAGTGGTATGTCGACGCAAACCGAATATAGATATCGAAGCACTGTCTGTTTCCACCACTCAAGAGACCTTTCTCGTGGTCGCTCCCACTCGTCAGGTGAATGATTTAAAAGTATTCGCCTTGGCAGGCGTTCACTAGGCATGCGCAGTAAGTACATGGCCCAGCCACTGAAGCCTACGCCTTCGCAGAACAAATGCCAAGGGCTCCATATGGATGGTGCACGTTCTCAAATCAGCGTTTGAGATGGGAACTAACCTTGTTACGTACAATATTCTACGCCTCCAAAAGTTTTCGAAAGTGTTAAGAGCCTGTATGTTAGTCGATTTAACTCACGTCTCCGACGCATCAGCAAGATTGGTCTGATGGCCCTATCGTACAGTTGCATCTTCGTCGCAATGCTGATACCTCTATTCGATCATAATTCTTTTCTCAGAAAGTAGAACACAGCCCGTGCTTTGGCAATACGACTTTGCATTTCAACGCAGGATTGGCTGCTAGTGGTAATATGAGTGCCTAGGTAGCAGAAACTGCTGTCCGCCGCAAAAATACGATTGCAATTCCAACTAAAAACCGGAACAATGTTGCTGCAGCAAGCCATAACCTTGATTTTGCTTGAGTTGACAAGCATGCCGATGTTTGATGCTGCTGTACTAAACCGGGCTAACATAAACTGAAGGTTCTTCGTGGTCTCAGATAAAAGTGATACGTGAAATGAGTAATACAACTCTGTAACGGCCCTTTTAGTGGACGAGTACACGACAGCGTCCGTCTGGTCTGGGAGTACGTGGTTTATCACCCAGTCGACGGCGTAGTTGAACAAGACAGGTGTCAAGATAGTACCTCGCCGAATTCCGGATTTTACCTGGACTGTGTCGCTATCCTCATTATAGACATAGACCTGGGAAAATGTTGTAGCGTACATCCATTTGACAACATTAAGAGGCAATTTTGTGGGTATGCTACTATGTTAAATAGTAATGTTCGATCGACAGAGTCGAATGCTGCTCTAAAGTCGACGAAAACGACAAACGTTCGTCTCCGATATTTATGGCTAGATTTGAAGATTATTTTCTGACTGGTTATCTGTTCAACGCAGTTCCGACCTGAGCGAAAACCGGTCTGGTTCTCTCTGGTCTTCATTTCCCGATGGGTCTTGATGCTGTGAAGAATAGTTGTCTCCAATACCTTTAAACAGATTGGCATCAACAAGATGCCTCTGTAATTGCCGCAGACTGAAAACTCTCTTCGAAAATGGCAGAAGAACAGAGGTCTGCTATTCGACGCGAATTCTTTCCTGTTGGCAGATCTAATAGAAGAGTTTGAGCAAGCTAGAACAAGATCGTCGGTTTTGAAGACTTCTGGCGTGATCAGGTCAGCTCCTGGTACTCTAATTGTTTGGAAGACCTCTTATGCTGTAGTCGCCTGTTCAAGTTCGCTAGCACCGTAGAAAACAGCGATTGCATAATTGTGGAATAAACCCCTTGATGTAGGAGGCGGCCTTTTTAGTAGCTACTCGAAGTGTCGAACGTGCTGTGCGTTGCCCCAAATCGCTGATGATACCGCTTAAGTCGCGGATTGTGTCACTAGCGGTAACAGCTCTTGTAAATCTCCGCATAATTTTGAACTGGGTCAACAGGAATTCTGATCACTAGCGCGGGTGGTACAATTCATGTTTTCAGCTATAGCTAGCCATTCAGTATCTTTGTATGTATTGAGGCCATGAACTAAGCGTTTCTTCGAGATCGAATGCATCGTAGTCTGGCTTGGTTAATTTAGAGCCCTCACACTGTAGCCAGTGACGCGTTGGTAATCCATGATACTTTATTGGCATGCCAGCGTCGCGCGGAGGCGTCGTATATTGCTGCTTCAGCGAACCGCGAATAGTTTCTCAGGTAACATCTATGTCCTCGTCATCATCAGGAGAGGGGGCTGGAAATTGTTGTAGATTGACATCTGGAAAGCACTGCATGCGTCAGCATCTTTGTAGTCAGGCCTGCACGACTGCTTTGTGCGTGCTCTTCTACCAAAACGGGTCGATTGTTTGATACGCAAATGTAGTATAGTGCGCTATCGGGGTTCATCACATTGCCCCAGCATGAGCAGAAGCATTTCATAAAGTCACACACCCATGATCAATTAGCATGTGATCTATCTGCAGCCATTTCCCTTTAGCAATCTCCACGCTGCAAGGTGTCTCTGCGGACGATGTGTAAAATTTGACTTGCAATCAAGAGCGACGCGTGCTCAGCAGTTGAGAGCAGTCGACAGCCATTATCGATTCTGTGATTCCAAGTGAACCGGCCATGATTTTTCTTGGCCATCTAGCCTGAAACCCAGATGAGTGTTGAAATCGTCAGCTAATATGCTGTTTATTTGAACACTGCAAATATAAATACATATATAGTATAAGCGATTTTAGGTTGTACTACTGATCTGAACTTGGTTGTCTACGAATAAAACGATAGAGACACAGCTCCCGCTCCCTCTTGAGACACCCCTGTTTTGAGTCTTAGTCTAATACTGTAAATAATCAAAAAATTATAAAAGTCCTCAAGTTGAACTTAGAGTGTGGGTGCTGATCTTCCGTTTCGCTGCAATCGCAGTCATAGTTGCCCAAGTACACGCCGTGAAGCGACGCCAGTTCCGATGTGGCAGCTCTGTTTACCTTCCGAACCAGTTCGTACCCATTTTACACGTCGGTATCGTGAATCAACGCGTGCCTTACTGTCTAAACAAGGAGATTATGGGCACATGAGGTGTAGAACACATGCCCTCATGATTGTTAGACCTACGCTCTGACCAACACGCGTTACAATATAATGTAAAATATGAAATTGCTATATTTTAGCCATTTTTTGTTTAAACTAGCAGATAATTTTTGCTTAACAAAAACGTATTTAGGACTAATACCTGCAAGGGTTTTGTACCGATTTATATAACTCCTATTTTATAATCAGATTGTCTATGTCTCGGAAAGATTATGTCTGCGGAGGCTAAAACGAAAACCGACAGTTTGGAAGCCAGTTCCATCAATTATTACTTATAAAAATGCTAAAGAGACTGATCAAATATGTTTTAAGGACACTACTTAATACTTCTTGCGAAGGGAGATGAAGTACAATTAATATATTAATATACTTTTTCAGAGCTTTCACATATACACGCACTTTAGGTGAACTTATTTTAACAATTTGCATTCATTCGCTGTACACTGTTACGGTATAAATTTGTTTAATAGCCCTGAAGCAAATATACTTCAAAGTTTGAAATAGCTTGAAAGTTTGTGTTAGCATTAGTGTTGGGCACCGGAATTTTATTTTGCTGGCTATGGGCCGTTTCGCCGACCGACCTGCAACTTTTTAAACTCATACCGAACTGGGGAGCTCTTCAAAATATAATATATTTTGCAAAGTTTTTGACAAGTTTGACATTTTATTGAATTACTAAATTTTTCCATGCTTAATATCTAGAGTGAAAATGACTGAAAATGGCCGTTGTATGTAGCGGGGTGGTGCCGATTTCCGTACTCCAACATTTCGGCCCGTACGAGGTCCAGAGTAAGTAACTGGAGCCACCAGTGCCCCGTCCTCGCTATCGGTCATTTTCGTTCCTATACTACTCTATTTCCGAACCCTGAAGAGATGGAAATATGAGTAATCCTGGCCCTGGTTCCAGTACACGACCTAACAGTTGAAAATCCAATATTCTACCGATTGAGCTACTGGGCTGAATATATACAAGCTTTTTATTACTCAATTTGTGTCCTCAAGTGTCTGCGATCGTTATTATTATGCGGTGTATTTCATTACTATGATTTCCTCCAACGTTCGACATCTGTGTAATTCATATATATACTTGTTTAGGGTAATCTATATCAGTGGCGTAGCCAGGATTTTTGATTAGGGTCATGTAAATTTTCAGCTGTGACATCATTTACCCTGGGAATTAATCACAGTCCGCGGCACTCTGTGCTTCTTGTTTACATCATAGTTCTCTGTGATGGCGAATACGCGGATAGAACTAAGCGAACTGAAACGATGTTCTAGGCTACAGTAAAGTCTGGGATTTTGCACAGAATACTGATTTATTGACCATTCGTCATGGAGCGTGATCATAATATAATGGCTACTAGCAAATTTTAGTACCAAAACTGTATCTTATTTTTTGAAAAAAATATAAGAAAGTTTGAGTTTCATAAGGCTTAATGAAAGATATCAGTCATAAATCAAAAATAAGTTCAGAACATGATCGTTCTACCTAATTACACTACAAAATAAAGTCAAGATGGGCTGCTGCTGTGGCAAAACGATCGATACCGGCGTCAACTGTCAGTGTATCGCTGCGATGAAGTTGGAGCAGAATGAGAGCTTCAAGTCTTTGTTCGTCCATTGTACTTTTTATTGTCAAGAGAGTTCTTTCGAGTTTAGAGAAAAGTCTCTCGGCTTCTGCCCTTGCCACTGCAATCGTAGCCAGCAGCTGAAGCAATGACGAAATATTTGGATAAGCGCTCGGTGCGGAAAGAACAGTCGTCGCACGGTCAGCAATGTCAACGTCTTGCCATTTGAGGTGCCACAGTCGATACATCCGAAATGCTGTTACAGATAACGCCGGTGCAATGTTACATGTTCCGCGGCAACAGTATACACTGACTAACAGGCTTATTTATCAAATCCGCGGTCGTTCGGGGCACATGGCATTACATTACAACAAAAATTGAAACGACAGAAGCTACTGCCACTATCATCGAAGCAGTAGACATCTAAACAAAGACTGTCGGACTCGTCAACGTTTAGATAGAAGTAACAGTGGAGGACACTCCAGCCGGCCCGAAAACCTAAACAGGAGTGGCAATTCAAGAATGCCCGCAAGTACTCATGTCATACACGCTTCGTCAGCGCAGTAGGAAAATGAACAAATGCAAGATTATGCAGATGAATGATCTAACAAACTTCAAAATGTATTGTGCATACCACCATTTATAGGAACATTAGTCGGACGGCCAACGGAGTCGTCTTGGTGCCGTGTATTCCAAGACGATACAGGGCGATCACAGAACGGCAGTGACGCATGGAACAGCGGCACTCTAACGTTAAACAATGCATCTATAGAATGGTCACGCGCGGGGACAGACGTGCGTGCTAAGAGGATTTCTCAAAACGGCTGTTATCGTCCAAACTATGACAATAATAAGCTGCATGAAAATAATATCGTTGCTTACGTTAACAAAGAATCCAAACCAATGGTACCTGAAGCCGCAAAAAGCATTACTACACTAGAAAATCACGACAACACAACATTGATGATGAAACCAATCGAAGGATTACAGCATCAAAACACCACAGAATCAATACCGAATAACCCGAGTACGTCAGATTTTCAGCTGCAAGAATACAGGCCAATTCGTAATGCCGGAGATAGCGCAGCATCGTGTTCAAATCGTCCGACATGTCGTACTTTTGATGCCAATACGCGATAGGCTCAACATGGAAGGTGCACTTCTCAACAAGGAACAACAGGACAAAGACCTGAAGCGAACGCTCGCCAACAACCTCGCATCAACTTAACTCCACTTGAAGCGATGCAGCCTCAAGCTATCAGGCACATATTCGTCGGAGACAAACAACTACAGCGAATGAACAGTATTCCGGTATCTTTAGCACTCTGGAAACACGGTCTCCTTCTTGAAACCGTGGACGAACTCGTCGCTAGTGCTCTGCAACGCCCGACCGTTAGACCTGGTCAGCGGCTGATTATTACACTGCATGTAGGTACTAATAATACAGTAAGTGACACGGGCGACGCTGTACCTCCTGACGTATTTGACCGCCTTATAAGGTTAGCTTTCAGACGTGTATTGGGAATGCTGCACAGAACTGATCACAGCGTTGAATGTGTGTACTGGTCTGCCGTAACACAAAGATGCGATTTGCCACAACTAGCACGTGGTGGCTTTTCAGATCAAATATTTTCGTGTGTTCAACAAGCTAATGTACGTTTTCCAATTCGCTGTTAGTTCTTGGAAAATGACGAGCTATTTTTGGAACCACAAGGATATCTGATCCGCTGTGCGCGTTATTTAACAGATGACGCTATGTTTTTGCTTGGCGAGTCGTTCTCATTCCGAGTACGAGGTTACGCAACACCACAAATGCGCCACCATGCCTACACTTTACCTAACGGTCCATTAACATCTCGGAATATTCGCGAAACAATAGCACAACACTTTCTTACCGGATATTGGTCTCTTCCTGAAGTGCAACAGCATCGACCTGAACCGTTGCTTAGGCGTTTGACGAGGCGGCAACATCATATGCAACGGATGGTCGATGAAATAAGAGCTGAAAGAGAAATGGAGGAAGATGAAGTAAACGAATTAGAGAGGCAACAGGCCATACTGAACCAAGCAGTTGAAAAATGGCGGACTGCAAACGGTTTCATACGGAACCAGTCATGATAAATCCTTCGCAAGATAACGAAACATGAGAAAGCAGACGCATGACGAATCGAGTTCGTGATACTTTAACTCAGTTATTACTGCCACCGATCTTGGATGTACGGGAAATCGTTAAAGCTAAGCCGGGTAGACCACATTCGATAGGCCATAGTCCAAGGAATCATGGAAACATAGAAAAAGTTGGAGTAATGCCGTTCAGTTCGCGATTAAGACAACCCTAGTAAGAACGGCACTCAAGGTCAGCAACGTCTGGAGCAGTACGCGCGAGCCGTAGAGGGAAAATGACGTTTATAGCAGGCTTCTGTATCATGACGCTAGTTTTATTACTGGTGTACCCTGTGATTGGTCGCTATTAGCTATCCTAATCCCATGTTGTGTCAAACATGCCAGCAAATTCTGAGTTGTAAGACTTGCGCGTTTTGAACCAGACGGAAACCATCATGGAAACATAGAAAAAGTTGGAGTAATGCAGTTCAGTTCGCGATTAAGACAACCCTAGTAAGAACGGCACTCAAGGTCAGCAACGTCTGGAGCAGTACGCGCGAGCCGTAGAGGGAAAATGACGTTTATAGCAGGCTTATGTATCATGACGCTAGTTTTATTACTGGTGTACCCAGTGATTGGTCGCTATTAGCTATCCTAATCCCATGTTGTGTCAAACATGCCAGCAAATTCTGAGTTGTAAGACTTGCGAATTTTGGACCAGACGGGCGCGCATGTTCCTACAACTATACACCCTGCCTTAGGCCACAACGCCATTGTTACAAGTAGTGGTAACGGAGGGATTATAGGCCACTAGTAACGATGGCGTTGTGGTCTAAGGCAGGGTGCAGGTGTAAGAACTAGCACGTCCGTCTGGTCCAAAAGCGCTAGCTTTTCACCATACAGATAGTGCAAGCCGCTTAACAACTGCTACTATCTGTTCAACAGTGATGTCCGGCTGTTCAAATGTCACTGCCGCATAAAACAATAGAACTCATGTACCGAGTTATAGTTTATTAAAACACCACTATGAAGTTAAGCAACAGATTATACAACAATTGTAGAGACTGAAAAAATTCTGCGGTTTTATATCTTATGTCAGCTAGAAACCAAGGCCACACTGACATTTAGAACCTAAGATTGGTCTGCAAGCAAGTGAAGCTAAAACTCAGCAAATTGCGCAATTAGACAAAATATAAGATTTTAATAGATTCTGCAGCATCGTACTACTACTACTAATAATAATAGTAGTAATAATAATATTAATAATATATGGCGGTTCTGGGCTGTTGGCTTAGACGGCAGCCTCTGAACCCATGAGCCTTAGCGTTACATTACCCTACGTTCCGATAAGTGCTGCCCCGCACGTGAAATAAGTAAAAATTTTACATGACGTAACAGCGGAAAGTTTATAACGGTAAATTTTGAGTGAATATTTTTATGCGTTCATTGTATTGGAGTGACAATTTTTTGCTACAGAGCATATATTGTTAGAGCCGTAACGAAATTAGTCTTCGCGTGTTGATCGTTGTTCTGGCCACGATTAAGCAGATGTACTCCCAATAATTGCAATCAACTTGTGTGGAGTGTCCATAAATTATGTTGGTGGTTGGAATTAAATATCCAAGTCGCGAAGTGGTATATTCAATGGCGCAAATCTGTCCTAAACATTGGGGGGGCCCAAGGTACCCATATTTGGTATACATAAAACATTATATGTTTAAATTTTTGTTAAATGTATCAACTCCAGTATTTACCTTCTGTTCAGTTCCGAAAGTATTTCGCCGGATCTCTGTCTTCGACGCAAATTCCCGAGTAACGGCATCAATGTCAAGTGAGTCCAACCGTTCCTGATGGCAGTGGCAGACAGCCGCGTTACTGAGCCGCCTCTGGGACATTGTTGACCTAAGCCATGTGAACAGCCTGCGAAGCGAACTGAAAGACCGTTCAGCTTCACACGACGATGCTGGCAATACAACACAAAGACGAATAAGCTCCTCGACAGCGCTGAGCATTTTGCGAGCCTCCGGTGACAGCATTCGAAACACGTCGATGGCCTCTTTCAGATTTTGGTAATGATGTTGACCGCGGAATAGGCGCAGTTGGACCTGCAGTTGGTTTGATAACTCAGGATAGGCAGAAGTAGCGTCACTGACTTCGCCGCTCAGTAGAGCTGACTCCAGTTGGCCATAGATGCTCAAATCCTTTGGGGGAGTGTCAACAGCAACGGGCGGCTGAGTTATATTATCTGTAGTCTGTGAACCGGTAGCCGAGGTTGAGGATTGGTCATCTGGCTTCTTCAGCCGTTTATAAAATTTATGCAAGGTTGCCATCGATTTAAATGTCACTATATATCATTGATTGTATAGCTAATGATAACGCTTCTCTAAAACAACAAAGAATAAAAATCACATTTTAGAAACAATAATTTTGCGATTTGAGATTTGGTCCAGTAGATATGTGAAATTTTTGCTGTCGGCACAGCGAATTATTGGGGGGGCCCGGGCCCGCCCGGCCCCCCCAGGATTTGCGCCTATGGGTATATTGTTTGCACACTTCCATTCATTGGCAAGAAATTGTTTGCGTTTTGCTGTAATTCTTGGCACGGCCATACCTCGAAAATGTTTCCACTGTAGGATTTGCCATTATAAAGGCTTGTGTCGTTTCTGAGACAGCGTCCATTAAGTCACACGTGGTAGCTATCGCTTATTGGAATGAATAAGAAATCAATTGTCGCAGCCTTAGCCTTATACCACCTTTGATTGGCGAATACACATCGACAACTGCGACAGGATCTTCAAAGCAAACACAAAACTTCATTACAGCTCTTCTGTAACTATCTGACCACAACAGTAACGTTTTCTCTGTTCCGACGATCTGTAGTTTCATCTGCTATCATGGACCAAAACTTGGCGGATTTGATGCGACCGATTACAGACTTTTTGACAAGACTGCCAACAACTGATATTAATGCATCCTGGATATCTGCTGATTGGTAAAGTGGCATTTGGACGTGTTGAATGTGACAGTGCGAGACTAGTTGACTTCCCAGATGGCCGTTCAGCGCGACCTTCTACGTGCGTTGTCATACGTTCGCTTTGCGGGGTTCCTTACGGATTGCTCAGCATTCAGCTCCTAAGTTTTTTTGTATGGCTTGTGTACGGTACTCAGACCAAAATAGTGAACGGGTTAGGGATTGATTGAGTTTCTCATTTAGACGACATATTTTTTTATTTTACTAGTTATGACAGAATATGAGTAAGTTTATGTCAGTGCAACATTGTAATCGGTTGCCGAGGACGTATTCATCTCTTAAATTTCTCAAACAAACTATACTCAACCTTTTCAACAATATTCCTATACGGTGGTGATTGGTATAAATTCGAAACAGTACGCCTAGTAGTTGGGTAAAATATTGAGTGTAATTTGGTAACCTGCTATGTGGGGTGCATTCTGCTAACGCAGCCTGGAAAGTATTATAGGGACACCGTGAAGTATATAGTAGTACTTAGTAGACGTATTCAATAATTCAAATCAAAGCTTACAAAAACACGGAAACGACAGACTAAGACAAGACAGTCAAAAGCTACAAAAAACAAACACAAAGAAACAACAATCATAACGTTGTCTGCACAATTCCACACGGAAAACCAAAAAATATTAAATCTAAACTTATATATTAAATCCAAAAATTAAAATAATATCTTAAATTTCTTTGCTATGTAATATACGAAGTTTGACATGCTGTTTAGACTGTATAGCACATGCTTTATGCACACAAGCCTTAATAATTTTTAGTAGGATGGGATTGGGGTCTCAGGATCCCCAGGACCCCCTTGGCTACGCCATTGATCTATATGCCATTTTCTGTTTCGACGTAAATCTTAATGTATATCCCAGACTTTTGCGCGAGCTATTTTTAGTTAATAAATAGAATGTGCAACATAGCTTGATCGCCAAAATGCAAACATGCTAAAAACTAGCTGCAAAAGGTGAATATAAGGTAACGCTAAAACTTTGAGTTAAAACTCGCGTACGCACGGATATAGTGCAGACTAATTATAGTGGAAGAAGTTGAAAAATCGTAGGTGTATTAAGAGAAAGTTAGGTTTCACAGTAGTAAACTTTATATAAAGTGTATATTTTATATATAACACACCTAAATCACATTGTGCATATGATAGTCATTGCATATGATGGATGTGCTTTCAGTACCAAAGGCGGCACTAAAACCGAATACGCATGTCACCGAAATACCGTTCCACGGGGCTAGCTAGTAGCCATCGGCGTGGTGAAATTGGGCTGGGCGACCGGTGTCCAACACTTCGATAGCAGCATAGAAGCTTAGCTGTGTTTTATTCTGTAGCTTATTCAAGCCTCAATATTTAGGTCATCATACTCAAGGTTCGAGATCCAAGGGGCGGTAGCCGGATCCTCAGGAGGGTAAGCTTCGAGCTTCAGGGGTTCAGGGTGAGGGTGGAGAGAGGAGAGGTTCGACCCTCAGTGACATAATCCCCTAACCCTCTATGGTCATGTCTGATTTTGGTACTCTCATGCTTACTAAACGCAGCACCATATCACGTAATCGAAGCTTTCGCTTAGTTCGTTCACTAAAAATCAAACCTATACTATTTTGTTATTTATATTTTAGCATTTGCAGCGGTCCAGGAAGTTTCACTGGGCCTGGTGGCTGTAAACAATGTACTTATGGGATTATGATTTCAAATTCTACTGACAACGCAGAGGTAAACAAACAATTAACAACTTACACTGTCTAAAAGTTCAGAAAAATATATACCAACAAGCAGCTTGAAGTCGAAAATTTAATGCTAGGGTAAAGTTAATCTAGGCCGGTCAACCATCCTATTTTGCTATTTCTGATAAGACTGTGATGCGCGAGTAAACTTTATTAACCTGCGCCCACTGACCATCCTATTTCATTATTTTGAAAAAATTGAGTTGCCGAACTCTATCAAGTCGAGGACAAATTAGCTACCTTCTGTTCGCGAACACCAAAATTGTTTGTGAACAAAATTTTATTGCTTTTGAATTAAAACGTTATGTTCACGAACAATAAATGACATACTACAGAAAGAAACCTCTCGTTTATGCCGTTGCATTTACATTGAATTTGTGCGTACAGAGAACAATCCTAAATGATACGAATAATCGTCATGAAGCTGTGAACCACTACTTCTCTAATAGAGGTTAAGATGCGGATTCTGTATCGGGTTTTACAAAATAGGATGGCCAGTGGGCGCAAGTTAAGTTTAGCAACGTCTTACCGAACTGGTGAATCATAATTCGGCGCAAAGCCGTTCGCGAACATACGGCTATGCTATAGTAATCACGCCATTTTGAGTTCGCCAAAACTCAACGAAAATTACCTACTTTTTTGCGAGCAAAAATCTGGCCGATTTCAATTATCCTGGCTTTATTATTTTTATTGACGTTAATAAATAAACACAGATATATAACTTATAAAATAATCACTCGCATAACAAATATTATATAAACTGTACTTATCCGTGAATAAATGCATTGCTATAAAATTAAAAAATCGAGGAATTTCGTTCATTGTCAAAATTTTATACTGAATGTGTTCTCCACTACCATTGGACCTTAGGGCATAAGCTATCTACAGTAATCCTATTTTACTGGTGCACATATTACTCCATTATTACATATTTTTAAGTTTAGGCTTAGCCTTAGGCTAAGTCTTAAGGTTCTGGCAAACCCTTAGTCTATGAATTAGAGTTTGGCTTAGCCTAACGATGTACCTGAAACTAATCCCAAAATTAACATACTGAGGAAGTTATTTGTGTACCGTTTATACTAGACTACTGCAGTAAGTAAACAAAAGGATGGACAATTTTAATAGACTAAATTAAGGAAAATAATCTATTTTGCGTTTAAGCGATGCCTTTATAGAAAAGAGAGATAGCCAATAATAGGATTTTGTGGCAAACATATAGTCCCCTGGTTTTTCTTTTTATTACTTTTTCTATGATCATGGTAAATGTTGGCACGGACGGTTCAAATATGGTTTTGGTGTAATTGCTCTAATTTCCCTTTGTTTCTAAGTTCTACCTTGTAACGGATACTATATAGATTTGTTAGGCGTCAAACTCTCCAGTTCTACTTTCGTTTATGTTCTTTTTATTTTTTGTTTCATTTTTAAATATTATTTCAAGTCCAATGTTCACTATAGTTTGGAATTTGTGCATTACAAGAGTAGTTTTGTATTAATATTTCATTACTGTTTTTGGTATATAAATAAGTATACTACAAATGAAATATTAATAACTTAAAACATATTAAATTATAAAATGTAATACTTTGAAACTAAAATAGAAATTGTAAATGCTACTTTTATAATATTAACGATTCAAAAATAATTTCCTCAAATTATGAAACCTGCTTTGCAACCCTATTTCTCTGGCGACTAATCTGTAAAAAATTATTCTGGTATCAACGTTTTATTTTATGTTATAACGACTGGATCGCAAAAATAGTTTCCTATTATGTAACAATTTTGGTACACCAAAACTTAACATAGGAACGATAATAGTTAATTTAGCAACGATATAAAATACAGAAGCGCCTCGGTTGCCGAATTCCCAACTAACGTGAAAATTGCACTTAGACAAATATTTAAAATCGTTAATTGAAAAACAAAAAAGATCAAAACAAAAGCTAATTTCAAAATCCTGAAGCAGTGAAATTAAGGTGCGCTCATACGTTTGAGCTTTTTTCTCAAATGTTGAGTAAAAATGACGATGAAATCTTGATTAAAATTTGAAACTATCTTTGTAGTTTTAATGAATTTGCGAATATTATTGAAGCTTTTGCAGCATATTATTTTAGCAAACCATGCTTAGAAACAGATATTGAAAGTTCATTAAATCAAAATTTAACAAAATTTTTTTGAAAGATTGCGATTTACCACGTTTTTCCATTACGAATCACCATCAAAGTTTGATGAGCTCAAATTGTTAGCTGAAATCTTTAGTAAAAACTTTGAACGTGTGAACACATTTTCAGAATGCTTCGATGGTCGTATCACAAGTCGTTTTTCTTGCTTGTATATAAGATTTCCCTGTTTATTAAAATGCACCAGTGTTGTTGCACTGTGTTTAATTTAGCAAAATCTTAGTGTATAATTATACTTTAAATCGTCGTATAATATAGCCAAGCAATATATATATATATTTCATCATGTTAATAGAATTCTGGGATATGTAATTCTTGTTTTATATTCAAGGTATTCGAATGTGTTCCGGAACTTTCGAAAAATCGCGAATGTTCATCGTACGGATATTCGAATTATTTTATGACAAGTTCTAAATCCAAACTTGTTACGCGATGGGTAAATAAATAATATACAATACCTGAAATTTTTAATGACTTATAATGCGTGTTGTGTAACAGAAAGCTTTCTGCAAATCTGTTAGCAATATGATTCGCTAAAATGATGACGAACAAAATGACCAAAAGCAATTTCTATAAATTTATTGTGATGGATTGAGACAGCTATTACATTTCATGAAACTTCTCAATCACATGGAAATGTAATGAAGTGAAAAACATATTTAAAATCAATCTTTAAAGGCAAATTTATTATCAGTATGATTCCCTAAAATGTTGACGAACAAAATGACCAAAAGCAATTTCTATAAATTTATTGTGATTGATTGAGACAGCTATTACATTTCATGAAACTTCTCAATCACATGGAAATGTAATGAAGTGAAAAACATATTTAAAATCAATCTTTAAAGGCAAATTTGTTATCAGTATGATTCTCTAAAATGTTGACGAACAAAATGACCAAAAGCAATTTCTATAAATTTATTGTGATTGATTGAGACAGCTATTACATTTCATGAAACTTCTCAATCACATGGAAATGTAATGAAGTGAAAAACATATTTAAAATCAATCTTTAAAGGCAAATTTGTTATCAGTATGATTCCCTAAAATGTTGACGAACAAAATGACCAAAAGCAATTTCTATAAATTTATTGTGATTGATTGAGACAGCTATTACATTTCATGAAACTTCTCAATCACATGGAAATGTAATGAAGTGAAAAACATATTTAAAATCAATCTTTAAAGGCAAATTTGTTATCAGTATGATTCTCTAAAATGTTGACGAACAAAATGACCAAAAGCAATTTCTATAAATTTATTGCGATTGATTGAGACAGCTATTACATTTCATGAAACTTCTCAATCACATGGAAATGTAATGAAGTGAAAAACATATTGAAAATCAATCTTTAAAGGCAAATTTGTTATCAGTATGATTCCCTAAAATGTTGACGAACAAAATGACCAAAAGCAATTTCTATAAATTTATTGTGATGGATTGAGACAGCTATTACATTTCATGAAACTTCTCAATCACATGGAAATGTAATGAAGTGAAAAACATATTGAAAATCAATCTTTAAAGGCAAATTTGTTATCAGTATGATTCCCTAAAATGTTGACGAACAAAATGACCAAAAGCAATTTCTATAAATTTATTGTGATGGATTGAGACAGCTATTACATTTCATGAAATTTCTCAATCACATGGAAATGTAATGAAGTGAAAAAGATATTGAAAATCAATCTTTAAAGGCAAATTTGTTATCAGTATGATTCCCTAAAATGTTGACGAACAAAATGACCAAAAGCAATTTCTATAAATTTATTGTGATGGATTGAGACAGCTATTACAATTCATGAAACTTCTCAATCACATGGAAATGTAATGAAGTGAAAAACATATTGAAAATCAATCTTTAAAGGCAAATTTGTTATCAGTATGATTCCCTAAAATGTTGACGAACAAAATGACCAAAAGCAATTTCTATAAATTTATTGTGATTGATTGAGACAGCTATTACATTTCATGAAACTTCTCAATCACATGGAAATGTAATGAAGCGAAAAACATATTGAAAATCAATCTTTAAAGGCAAAATTGTTATCAGTATGATTCCCTAAAATGTTGACGAACAAAATGACCAAAAGCAATTTCTATAAATTTATTGTGATTGATTGAGACAGCTATTACATTTCATGAAACTTCTCAATCACATGGAAATGTAATGAAGTGAAAAACATATTGAGGGGGGGGGGGGGGGGGGAAATCAATCTTTAAAGGCAAAATTGTTATCAGTATGATTCCCTAAAATGTTCACGAACAAAATGACCAAAAGCAATTTCTATAAATTTATTGTGATTGATTGAGACAGCTATTACATTTCATGAAACTTCTCAATCACATGGAAATGTAATGAAGTGAAAAACATATTGAAAATCAATACTTTAAAGGCAAGTTTGTTATCAGTATGATTCCCTAAAATGTTGACGAACAAAATGACCAAAAGCAATTTCTATAAATTTATTGTGATTGATTGAGACAGCTATTACATTTCATGAAACTTCTCAATCACATGGAAATGTAATGAAGTGAAAAACATATTGAAAATCAATCTTTAAAGGCAAAATTGTTATCAGTATGATTCCCTAAAATGTTGACGAACAAAATGACCAAAAGCAATTTCTATAAATTTATTGTGATTGATTGAGACAGCTATTACATTTCATGAAACTTCTCAATCACATGGAAATGTAATGAAGCGAAAAACATATTGAAAATCAATACTTTAAAGGCAAATTTATTAGTAATATATTTGTCGAAAAAGTGGAGGCACAAAATCAGTGAAAACTATAGGTTGCGTGTTTAAAGCAAATGGAAATCTAGTGAAGTGGAGAACATTTCAAATTCAAAAGGCAATAGCTTAGGACAATCTGCAATAGCAAGGCCTTGTAATGTAGATGATTGGTTCAACTGAAATCTGGGTTTTCAATTTACTTGAACTAGACCCAACAGCAGTTATGATCAATATATAAGCAATCGCTTATAATTTACAATACTGTAAGTTAGCTCATAGCTATATACTGAATATATCATCCTTTACAATTGATTATGGACTGCTAAATTACATACATATTATAGTTTCATATTTGGATTTCGTTCAGCTGTCACAATACACAAGTGTCTCGGTCGGCCAATTCCCGATTGCCATAAAGCTGACGTCCAGAAGAAATAGCCAACTCCAAAAAAAATTGTAACAGATAAAGCAAAACACAATGAAATATAGGATAATATACAAATATTCTAGCTAAGTAAACAGGGTGAATTTTTAAATTTAAATTTCAGTGTTCAGAAAAGTTTATTGTTAGGTTTTTGCACTGTTTGGTTAGGCCAAAAATGTTAGTGGCCCCAATGCCACAAATTGTATTGACAAAATAGGATGTCCGGCAGTTTTTAGAAAATTTAAAACAAGTTTAGCATTAGGATGACAGCCGGCATCATGAGGCCGGCACATACAGTATTAACTATAATGAAAACTGCGCTTTATGACGGAAATTGTGTTAGTGAAAAATTATGTATCCTGGTGAACATCCGTAAAACTATGACAACGTAAAAACATATATAATATATAAAACAATGAATTAGAAATCAATCGTAAAAGTTAAGTCATTGAAATCGGTGCTAAATACAGTCAAAATATGAGATTATTTATAAATCCACGAAGCGGGCGCGAATACCCGTTCCCACGGTACTGTTCCCCAAGTCCAGGATTCTTTTCAAAAAGTAGGAACAGTTATATTGATCAAAGCATAAATCCACTGTCATGCATGCGCATGATATCCTGCCATCAGCTAGTCATTTGGTAAGAAATTTTGAGGTATGAATTTGCTGTTGATTAAACCAGGTAAGCAGACTATGGTCGACATAGACCCGGAATAATGGTCTAGTTTAGCCAGAAATGAACCAACGTAGGGGCAGATCCTTCGTTCTGCCTTCCTTCACAAAATATGCGCCGATGATGTTTATATTAATGGATAAACATTTGCATCTAGCATTCTGAGATCTTTCTCTTGTATTCCTAATGCGGCGTTCACGTTATAATGTCCCCGCTGTTTGGAACTTTTGACCCCCTGTAGTCGCGACCCTACCGTATAGACAGTCAGGGTGGCACCCATATTGTAAATCAAATGCCGAGGGTGTACGACACACCCTTAGCTACTAAATTTTTTCTAGACAGTGTCGTACACACCCTTAGCTACCAATTTAGCTCGAATTAATTATAACGGACACCGTCTGTAGCGAATGCGGTTTATTAGTCAACTGTCCTGTGGAGTTTTTCCTAAATTCTCGATATTTGTCTCTAGCCCATATGAACATTGCTCAAATAATTCCGAACAGTGTCAATAAAACTGTCAGAAGACACGGTGTGCCTGACACTGTCGGCAAGTGGTAATACGCGTAATTAGCTACCGTTGAAAAAATTTATTAAAAACATGGGGGTGTCTAAGACACCCTGTTGTCAACAGTGTGTCTGACACTGTGTGGGGTACATAGGTTCCAAACGTTGGGGACATTATAACGTGAACGCCGCATAAACATGCGTTCTCAAGTGCTTATCTTAATGGATAAAAATTTGCATCTAGTATTCTACTTATGCTTATATTAATGGATAAACATTTGAATCTAGTATTCTACTTATGCTTATATTAATGGATAAACATTTGCATCTAGTATTCTGCTTATGCTTATATTAATGGATAAACATTTGCATCTGGTATTCAGAGATCTTTATCTTGTATTCCCTAAACATGCGTTCTCAAATGGAATTATTACGTATTTTTGTCTCAGCCCATCCTTCAGATTCCAAGTCAATCCAGAGTTCCTTTTCGTCGGTGGATTTATCTTAATTCCAACCGAAGCGAGGAATTGTAATCTTCACTGTGAATGGTAGTTCGATGCCCATATAATCGAAATCGCTGAAAACCGTAATATGAATTGTTGAATTAACCCAGTTAGAAAACATTTGGGGGCCATCTTTCGATATAATAAGTCATCCGCTTTAAAATTGAAATAGGGCTAAGATATTTCATGGATACTTAGAGCCCATAAATTTGACAAGCAGTGGGTGCTCAAAATTTGATGCACCCAGTAATTTACTGTGTACTTATTGTATTTACAGTAATCACGCAGTTATTTGAAAATCTGGGAGTGTTACTAATTTGCACGCGTATTTTCCGTGGGCAATCAAGATTCAGTAATTATAACTTTTCAGGGACTAATTTAATCGCCCCTCACCTCTTTAAGTTTTAAAGTGGACCATTTAGAGTAAACTCGGTTTGTGTGGGCATTTAGGGTGGCAGGTACAATCAGAACTTTTAAACCTAATTACTAAGTCTTGGCGAAAGCTGTATCTAAAACCTAATATGACTGAGTAGAAATAATAATTTTTCATATTCTCTATGTAATTTTAGCTACGAATTTTATTAATAACAGCCGTAATTTTATAAGCATTTACTTTATAAAGTTAGGATAAATTCATAAATTTTCGTCTACGTATGGTTTCTATCGTACCATAATTCAAAATGTTGATGTTACTTATTTGGTATTATAATGCTAATTATTTAGCATAAATTATCAAAGTATTCCTGCAGTGTTTAAGATATGTTACTTATTAAATAGGGTAGTATGGCACTTAATAAGCGTCATTAAGCTACTTATTGAGCTCAATAGTATTAAAAGAAGCAAATTTAGCATACCACTTTAACCATAAATTATGCTTAAAATTATGCGCTTTTTAGCATAACATACCCTAGTGAGAGATTTAATTGATACGCACTGCCGGCACGTTGCACAGTACCCCTGCCATGATCAATAATTGTGCTCAAAGGTGTTCATTTAATGCCTTATGTACATGCAGTAATACGGTATGGATCCAACGTAAACCAAAATTGTGTAAAATTTTGCTACAGTAAAAAATCATGCGGAAGTACCTATATGTAATCCTTTAAAATTTTTCCTGCACATGTTGATATACTTAACGAATAATATTGTTGCTATTTTTGTTTCAGGTTTGCGAAGAATGTAACCCGCAATGCGCAACGTGCAAATTGCAAGGAGTCAAGCGAAACACACATTCGTGCGTTTGTCGAAACTTTTACGATGAACAGCGTGATGAGTGCATAAATGCTTGTCATTTGTAAGTAACTTCGATTCCAGCAGCATAAAGATAGGAAAATCAACTGTGATCCCAATTAGGATTCTGATAAAGTTGAACCTTTTGATTCAGAAATTGTTTATTCATGGATATATTTTTGTATTTAAGCTAAAATTATATGTTTGCAGAAGAAGTATCTGCCTTTCAAAATTTAAATTGACTAATATAGGAGCGAGAACAAAAAACAGATGATCATGACCCCAATATTTTTCTGGGTAAGGGGGAGGTGAGTGCTGTTTCGACCCTAATTTTGTCTTTCTTCAACCAGTCATCTAGTCTAAGCACATTCTACGTCCATCTAGCTCACTCCATCGCTTATCCAATGCACAATATGGTAACCAACGCCCAGTGGCTCGGCCAGCGTATTGCTAAGCAAGAGAACTGGTCAATGTTTTGTGCTAAGAAGCTAGGAGCGTAGAAAGTAAAAAACTACAAATGTATTATTATGCGCGTAGGTTTTTTCTTAAAATACTCGTAAAATTTTCGATGTATTTAGACGTAAGTCTTACTATTTTTCACGTTTTTCACACTAGATAGTAGAAATTTTTTTACAAAACGCAATAACCTCAAAAGTCAAAGCTCAGGAATTGAGAGTGTGCCAATGCCGAGCTGTTTACATAATAATTTTGGAGACAAACTGAAAATTTATAGCCAACAAGTTGATCTTTAAGAAACTGCAAGCAGACTTCTTTTTATCTAATAACGTACAGATAGGCTTTCCGCTTAGCTCAGACTCGTTCACACGCTTATGTCTATGCTAATCAGGAATAAAAACAGTCTGATGGATTCAATGTTATACGGCTGCTTTGTAGTGTATCTGTCTTAAAATATGTATGGTAATTTTATGCAACTATTGTGCGACATTATTTTGCTACAGTTTGCGTAGGAAATAACATATATACGGGCAACAAATTCTACAGCAATTCTGTACCAATTTATACCTTATGTATGATTATGTCAAGATGAACTGTAAGAAACCATCACAATAACTGTATGACACAGTGTTCATAATTAGTATGGATTGTAACGCAGAATATGTTGGATTATTTACATATTGTTTGTATTAATTTACACATAAGTGTTATTAGATTTATTACAAATAAAGATGTATGAAATTTCATACAGCATTTGTATGATAAAACACGCACGATTTGTATGAAATTTCATACAAAAATGAAGCACACATTTGATACATAATTTGTACATAATTTATATTTGCAATAATTATTTGCACATAATTATTTTAACACATATTTATTATTTGCATATATTTATTATATGCACATAATAAAAGATTATGTTCACATGTTTATTATATACACAATAATTATTTGCACGTATTTATTATGTCCATGTTTTAACACATATTTATTATTTGCACATAATTATTTGCACATAATTTGTATAAATGTTCAGATATGTTTTGTAGCAAATAATCTGTTTGAAGCTGCATAACTCATGCATTTCATAAACTTGAATATTTCTACAAAAACTCCATTTGTCTTAAAATATTCATACATTATGTGTATTTTATTTCATGCAAATATTTACAAAACTTCATACATTAGATATATTATATTTAATACAAAAATATATGCAAATTAAAACATTAGATGTATTGAATTTCATACAAATAAACTAAAATGTAATACAGTTTATAAGTTATTTCTCATACAGTTTTATATATTCAAATTCATACTTTGTCTATGTTGCCCTTCATACAATATATGCTCAATTTCATACAATGCATGTGTTGTATTTTACGTAGATCATGCGGTGATTCGTACATGATGCTGTATATTTCTTACTATGAAGCGATAAATGTCAGTCAACTACAATTGTATTTTTATACGAACGAATATGAAAATTAAGACAAATTCTACGCAATATTGTTTTGACATTCATACACTGCAAAAATATTAAATGTCGCACTTAAAATATGTATGTAAACCAGACAACACAAATAATGTGCGACACTGTGCACATATTTGTATGACATATAATAGTTATTTTTAAGATGTATTCGATTATGACATATAATAGTTATTTTAAGATATTTAAGAGCAATCAGTCACATTCTTTATGTATTAGGGTATTAAGGAATGTTCAAATCTATCTCAGAAAATTCGAGATGACAGCACTTCCTAAAACTAATTTTTAGTTGATATTCAACCTAAACTCAAGCGTCATACAAAGACACAACGCGTTTCTTACTTAAAAGAAGTTTTTCCACATTAAGCAGTGTATATTAGAGAGGAATTTGTTTCTCAGTAATAAATAACTAGAATATAGAATATTGGGGTTTGTGAGTTTAAGATGTTATATGGCACCCAAATAGACTATGCATATATTTTATGTCGCATCGTTTGTTCGAGGTTGGTTTAACGGAATAAAACACAGCACCAAAAGTGGCTATTCTCTTACGAAGCAAGCAAATTTATCGAATTTTTTTCAAATTAAATTATATTTTAAGCAATCATTATCAAACGAACTCAAGTACTTCCGAAATGGAGCCGTATGGAATTTGTCACCGATGTCATCGTGAATGCAAAGGCTGTACTGGGCCGTCCGAGTACGATTGTAAACGGTGTTTAAACAGAGCTGTCCCGATGAAAAACCGTGGCTTATCGGAATCTGTTGAAAATGATGAAGAGAAACAAGTTTCGAGCAACCAAAAGGTGAGGCGGTATTTCTTGTGCTAAATTTATAATAATCCGCCATTGTGCAGGTAGTAACATTGTTTGGAAATTTTATCGGACAGCAGCATGCCTTTATGCTTCGTACCACAGTAATATAACGGAGAACATTACAAACCCTACCGCTGGAGACCGCTAGCTTATGCAAGGTATCGCTCGACAAAGATCTGAGTTTCATGCGATCACAAGGCGAAACAAAAAAGTATCTGAATGAAAGAACCCGGCGAAAATAAAATTATAACGTTCACCACTGTCCGATATCTCCTATTTATGGTACGAACTTGACATTATTCCTTTTAATACGTTGCAAGCAAATTAATTTAACGGTGTTACATCAATACCGTTAAAAATAGTTTCCAGAAGTACATGTTGATCTGCGCCAAGACATCTTTTTAAGCCCCTGGATTCCGGAGTATTTGTGCGGCAGCGTGCTCTCAACCAAATCATGTGCAACAATTGTCAATTTCAATGTTGTCTTAAATTTGTATCTGCGTATCAGTTGCCTACGATTTTGTCGAAGCAGTCAACAATAAATAGTTATGGTGCAATAAGGGCTTTGGCTTGTATGCTACTGTGACGTACACTTAGTTACGAGTGTAAAAATGTACGGTACAAGCTAAATATACCCAGGTGTCACAAAGCTTTCCAATAAGATAGCTTGTGATCAAAATATGAATCGATTGTTTTATTATTGCCGTTGTTGAATAGACGAATACATCACCTGAGAAAACAAACTGGTAAACCAATTATGCTGCAAAGTTGCCAAATAAAATATATCAAAATAAATAATGAGATGTTAGATTTAAATATATACTATAGCTATTGTACTAGAAACGCTGCACCCATTAGCAAAGAAATATGAGTGAGATGTTTTTTATGCCTCATCCATTTGCATGCGTGCTCGAGGTTCGAAGTAGAAGGGTGCGCCGTTTCTTCGGGGGAGGTTGGGTGGAGGCGTGGCGCCTTCTGCCTTCATCGCAGCCAAGGGGGGGATGGATAACCTCATAGGTGCGGGTCGGCGCTGCGAGCCTAGGGGGCAAAGTTCCAATCCTCAGGCGGGTACCCCCACCCCATGAGCATGTATATGCATTTGTGTAACTACACAAAATTAACGTTCCAGTTCATGAGGACAATTTTTTATACAATTATTAAAATTATGCCAAAATAATGTCTAAAATTTCAAGTATCGGAGACTGATATAGATAGATCTATCCCTTCTTAATGAAAGGTTTCTGAGACTCGGTAGCTTCACTGTAGCCTATAAGGTACGTTAAATTATATAAGTTACATATAAGATATTGCTACCGTTCTCTTGTGAAACCTTGCACTTTTTTCTTTTATTTTTACGGCTTTTATATGGGGGTTCGGTAGTCATAATAGATATCAGCCACTACTTAATCCCGTCCAACGCGATATCCGGGTGCAGTCATGTTGTGTTCCTATCAGCAAGCAGCTCGTAGATATGCCCTATGAACCATGAAAAATACATTTTAGCAAAAGGCTTATCTGCTAGATATATCTTGCAAGTCCTTATATCGGACCTTTTCTGTGCCTCACGGAGTTGACTTAATAACGTGACCACTACATCTTCAAACCTGTGTTTTCCAGGCCAAACCTTGTTTCTTATTGATCATCCACTTTAAGGCTGATGGAAGCATAAAGAATTTCCCTGATGTTTTGTTAGCGCTAGATGGAATCCACAAATTTGAGAATTTGTGGGTCTTTGAAAATTTGATGCATCCAGTAATTTTCACACTGATCGCAACTTTTATAACACGGTGATTACCCAGTAGTTTGACAATTTGTGAGTGTTAATGAATTGCACGTGCCCTGTAAATTTCCAGGTGCAGTCAAGGCCCAGCAATTCTAATTTTGGGGACAAATTTTATTTCCACCTGCAGTTTTAAGGTGGGCCATTTATTACGCTTAAGTTTGATGCGTAAACCAATTAAGGGTTGTAAATATAGACTGTGCCTTTTATCAAGTGATCACACGATCCTGAAGCGATGATGGGCACAAATAACGATGTTCACTTTTCTATCCATGGTGAAATTCTGCGACACAGCAACGCGTAGGCATTGTTCATGGAAGCTATTGTATGGTTTAACATCATAATTCACTTCATCGCGATCAGTTGTGAACACGATTCTTATCACGTTTTAGCATACATATTCACACATACATAGACTAACGACACAGATTGACGTTGGACACGCTAAGGATACGTTCGATTGACCATGCCAATTAATGAATCGAGACAAACGTACGAAACAGACAAATGTGTACGTACCTAAAGGTGTTCGTCACCGGATTGACTTTGTCAAGAGAACAAGTATGGTATACGCACCTAACGATAACTCAAGCGTTAGTACAACTTGGAAATATTTGTATTTTAGTCTGGTACACATGGTTTCGAAAATGTTTCAGTTTCGTTGCACAGCCCAATGCCCGCCGGATATGAAATACATCATTATACAAGGAGAGCAGAATATTTGTAGCAAAACGGACCCGAACAGAAAGTATGTGGTTTGATTTTATGCTGTCAACCTCTCATCATTTTGCTTTTGGCTTTTCTTATGGTTTACGCAATACAACTCATAGCACGGTACATATTCATGGGTTAGGGTAACCTTGAGGGCCCAAAGTGTAAAGGATGTCGTGCCTTTCTCCATATACTAAGCCTAAGCCTTAGTCTAAGCTTAGGTCTTTATATTAGCCATACACTCAGCCAAACCCTAAGTCGGGGGACTGCCGCCCCCCGAGCCCCCGCTCTAAGCTGTTATTTTTTAACGATAACGTGTTGCCACTCAGGGTTGCCTGGACCGATGTTTGTAATGAATTTAGATTTCTATTTCCTAATGCAATATCTGGAATTCGTGAACGGACGAAATGGCTAGTATTGAAATATTTAAGAATAATATGTGGAACAGTACCGTTTACTGCCACCAAGTGTCGATTTATGGTCGACGCTGGCTAGTATTAAAAAACTAAACTGTTAACGTGATCGTAACAAGTCATCTAATTTAGTACGTTATCTAACCTTGTTAATTGCTTTGTTATAATTTGTTTTCTGTGTAACCGTAAACAAATTTTCGCTACTGTTCCGAATCGAATTGCCATGATTTAGTTCCTTGCTTTGTGCAAAATCAATTTATCTTAAGGATCTTCATAAAGCGAACGAATAACAATTTCAATGATGCATGGTGCACATCGCTCTGAATTAAGATTATACAATTCTCTTCACATAATATACATAATTGCTCTAACTCAATGTTTGCTGAATTCTGGGTTATGAAGTGTAATTTTATACTTCATTCAATTAAATGTCTCAATTTTACTTAGTCGAGTAATATACAGTTCTTGATTGTGTCCTCGGCTCATAATACGATAAGTTATTTGGCATTGTTTTAATTTTATACTTCATTCAATTAAATGCCTCAATTTTACTTAGTCGAGTAATGTATCGTTCTTGATTGTGTCCTCGGCACGATAGTTTCTTTGGCATTGTTTTAATTTTATATTTCATTCAATTAAATGTATCAATTTTACTTAGTCGAGTAATGTTTTGTTATACCAGTGGTCTTATAGTTGAGGCAACCATTTGCGGTTCAAATCTTAAGTAGTAACCTTATCCTGTAACTCAACATAATTCCAATTTGAAACGATATTTTTGGGCTTCAAGTTAATTCGGGACAAACTTGTTTGGGATTGGCGGATTTACAATCACCTCTTCTCGAGCAAGTCTCTTTAAATTGTCTGGTTTCACATCGCAAAAAATCAGAGCCGGTGGGATTAGTCACTGTAAATCAAAACCACTTTTAATTTTAGCCATCTTTGTATGTCCATCTTGCAGTAATTCCTGCACTGTCAAAAAGTAACTAAGACTTTACCTGTGACCAAGGGCGCAGATATGATTTGAAATGTGGGGGGGGGCAGCTTCGTTGGACAGTTCTAGACAAAATACATATAACGTAGAAAAGTGAAAACATAAAATTCTAAAATATAAATGTATGGGTGTAGATAATGGCATATATTTATACCGAATGGGTTTTTGTTATATAAATAGAGCTCCTTAAAATTATAAGATTATGCGATTGTTTGGGGATGCAACATTGTTTTAATTCTTTTTTTATTAAAAGATTATATTTTGAACAGTTGTGGGGGGGGCACTGTTCCCCTACTTCAAAAAGTGGGGGACCAGTCCCCCTGTTACCCTTGTCTGCGTCCATGACTGCGACATAGCAACACTTTCAGCATCAAAAGTTCAGATTTACACGTCTATTCGATTCCAGTTTATACTGTAGACGTATCCATTAGTGACCTGACAGCTTTCATAATGGTCATTTATAGCACTGCATTGTCCATGTATCAAACATTCACTGTCCACTGCCACACATTCAAAACTTGTAAAATGCTTGGTTTTTGGACGGCGAATACAGAAATCGAACTTCGGTAAGTGGTTACTTAAAACACTTACTGAGAGAGAATTCAAATTGCAACCGATCTGAGTCAAAGCTACCCTGTCCGATATGTGATTACATTGTTTCACATTTCATCCATTTCGTTCCAAGCAATTCCGATCTAAATCGGTTTATAGCCCTTTGCATCTGATGCAACCCGGCTCTGTGACTACCGAATGTCGTGTGTAGGCGTATGTTTTTTACATCAATTGTGCATGGTTTATCGGATCGAAGTGGATCGAAGAAGAATGTGAATACGCCTACAGTGTGCATAATTTTGTTAAGAGGAACTGTTGAAAACAAGATAACAGCTTAGTTTCAGTGGTGCATGATATTGCTCATCGTGGCATAATTTTTTCAGTCTAGTAACGTATAGCTCACAGGTGCCGAAGGTCTGTCGGCTTAGTTGGCGGTGTTTAGATTGTCTCGGCGAATAGTAGGTATTCCTGGGGAGGGTAAATTTTTGAAATTTTTGGAATCTCAAAAGTGTTCCAAACTTTGCTAAAAATTTTGCTCAGTGTTTGCCAATATGCGATAAGTTGTTTCTAATTTCCCCTATTTTTTGCCAATTTTACCACAATTTTGCAAAAAATTTCCGCGCGCTTTCAGCGCATGGGAAAGGCGCAGGCGCGGTGGTGGTGGGGGGATGGTGCCTCCAGGTGCCCGATTTTCCTGAAGGAAGGTGCCACCCTTATGGGTCATCCCCGTACCCCCTTTTATACCTATGGTATAGTTCTAATATCAAAGCTGTCTTCAATGTGAAAAGCTAAATGGAATACAAAATCCACGTAAAGCAGTTATATTTCAGATATAAATTGATTCAAGTGACTATTGGCTCGTTACTCGGTGTAGTATTCATAATACTGATTATGGTAGCAATTGCTGCATTTATTTACCGAAGCAAAGCGACGTTTCTACAGAAGTTTTGGAGCACTGAAGTGCGTTGAAATTATTAGATATCTATATTTTTTTTTGTTTGTAATGTGCTGCGTATATATGCTGACAACGGCAAATAGTTTTTCAAGTTATGCTGAGTTGAGACAATGAAATTATACATGAAACTTTTCAAAGAAATATATGGTAATACAAAAAACGGATAAAAATAATTCATTTGACTTAGAGAGATTGTGGGGCAGGCTGGCTAAGAAATTATTTCCGAAATTTTATATATATGAGTGAGTTATCGCACTAATATGAGTGGATTTTTCATAGTTATGTTCAAGCGGCACTACACATTATGCTTGATACTATCGTATACATATATATGATTAGAAGTAATTTTCAATATCGGATCCCCAGCATAAACTATTCAAAACGCCAAATTGGAAATTTTTACTAATATAGTAAATTAAAAACACATATCTAAATAAGGACGTGAAGTATATAAGCTTAGTCAGCGAAAATGGTTAACCAACCCTTTCATGCCGGAATGATTTTGTGTATCGTGCAATGTTTGACAAACTCAAGCCTGCGCCAGGGTTCGAACGCAAGACCTACGGGTGAAACTTGTGTACGCAAAGCACTGAGCTATGTGAGAGCTATTGTTCGGTTCCATAAGGAACCTCACAGCGTGAGCGAATAACAATGCATGTTCAAACGTACGACATACGACAAACTCTGTAAAGCACAACGACTCGCAACCTGCGTTAGGTCCATTTGGACCTAGTCGGCATGAAAGGTTTAAGCTTAGCGCAACTCTTTCGACATCGTATCTGAGCAAGGCCGTTCCCTAATAAGCGTTTTGACCACAAACAGATACGACATAAGCCGCCTTATCCCCATAATATCATCTATACCATACATCTAATGGTACATATCTACACGAAGTAGTAAAACATTTAATGTATGAGACAGTAGCAATCTAAATATGATGTCTAAAGTTCACGCGTTGCATTATACATTCGGTGTTAAAGACACTATACACAAGCACAGTACACGACAATGAGTGGAAATATTTGCATGATATAGCTAACACCAGACAATATTTTCAAAAATTTTATAGTGCAGCCTACACCCACGCTACACTAGCTATGGATATCATCTTAAAGTGCTGATAGACACTATAATGATATCGAAGACACCTTGACATGGATAGTGACAGAAATACCCAGCGTTGACAAAACTTCGTCATTTGGGTCATTTATAAAACGCCGCACAAAATTATGCAAATGGTTTTTGCGTTTTGGTTTCTCCAATCACACACGCTGTCCAAGTTCGGACTCAACCCACAAGAATTTGAAAATCGGGACTTCGGCATTTGGGGATCGTCAATAGTTTAATTTTTAGCTCATGTGCGAAGCGTTGGATCAAAAAGTTTGTGCATACACTTATAGAGATAGGCAAGTTGGCCATGCCATACATTTTGTCAGAGCAGTCGTTTTCCAGCTTTGGGCCAAAGTTTAAAAATGCTGTAAAAATCTGAAATTTTCAAAATTTGTACTTGGTCGGTTTGTTGCTTATTGGTAGCAAATGCTGGTCTCGTATGGTTATATAACCGGTTAAAGCTGTAGGTTTCGTTGTTTGAAACCTGCATTGTTTATGAGTGTACACAAATCGGGTGGTGTGGGTAGGGTTGGGCACCGGAAAAAAACCAACGGAAACAATGGTTTTTCTGTTTTTTTCCGTTTTTTCCTACCCCCCCCCCCCCTCCGGAAAAAAATGGAAAAAAACTATTTCAGAATTTTGGAGTCGAAAATAGTTGGAAAGCCGTTTTGCAACAAAATGCTATAGCCTTGAACATTATTTACACCCTTTTAAACAACATTTACATTTCATGCGTATGATTTATATTGTAGAAATGGTATAACTATGCCATCGACTAAATTTATAATCTTAGCATAAGTATAGCTTGCTTCCTCCACAGCATAAAGAACTCTCGTCCGATAGTAAATTTAAAATTTAAAATAAATAGGCGCGGTGCGGTACTGAGTAGAGCTGTGGAATTTGTATAGAGCATATGAAGGCACTAAACTAGGCAGACACAGGCCAGGCACACATGCCCACAGATACATATGGGACGGGAGTTGGTTAGTGGTTACCCATAAAGTCAGCCCTCCCTCCAAAAAAACCAAAAACCTAGGGCTTACACCACTTGGTGGTTATCCACCACCATCCAACTCCATGCACCGGTCTGTTTACCTGTGATAGATACGCGCAGGCATGTATGTTTAGTACCACTCGTGTCACACAAGGCGCGCCATGTCATAAACTAAATAGCTCGACTGTTGGATCGTTGAGTTAAACCACATACTCTATTGTGTTAATGCGCTTCCAGCATCACTTGCAGGGCTGGAAGTTTGACACCAGTTAAGAGTAAGTCTAACAATACCGAAAATTATAATGCCGCAATCGACAATTTTAAACGTTATCAATGAACAGTACTATTGTTACAATAGTTTGTTAAGTTTTGAGTTGAAGATAAACACGTAATTGGTTTATCGCTAAGTAAAACAAACATAGCTATCTGTTTAACCATAGGGCAGCTTTGCCTTGGAATCATTGAAACCCGGTCTGAACAATCTTAATGTTATATGTGTCAATTGCTCGCCCGCAAAATCCCAATTTAATCGTCTTTAGATAAATGCTGGGTATGCCATTATACTTTTGTAAGTCTGACCTTCGATAGTTACCAAGTATGCGTATCTTAGCAAGTTAATTAAAAATACATTATGTTTTGCTTCTTTTTCCATGCTAATTTTCATTTATATACATTTTTCAATAAATATCGCATTTATTTCATTAGCCAATGCTTATATACTGTTATGTCATATGAACTTAATAACCAACCACAAACTTTATATTTGTCCAATTCGGTGCATTGGCATTTTACAAAAGAATCCCAGCGCAGGTTCTGTCTCCAACGGTGCGACCTTTGTATCAATATTAAATAGATGAAGACGTGAGAGATGCTTTGCAGTATATATAATGTACCAGCAGCGTTTTAACATGCTATCGCGCAAATACCATGCTGAAAAATATGAGTTTACGTTTGCCTATGAAGTTCTTTCTTTGTGACAACATTGCAATTTTAGAACTTTTTCAGTAATTAAGGCATTAATAATCAACAACGGAGATTCAATTTCGCATAAAATGGTGTTTACTGCTATTTTTCTAACAGGCTAACAAGTAAACAGCTAACAATAAATTTTACTTTTTTTCGGTTTTTCCGGTTTTTTTTCCATTTTTTTCCGGAAAAAACCGGTTGTTTCCGGTCCGACTTTTTTTCCGGAAAAAACCAACCCAGGTTGTGGGTGCTAGAAATGCTAATTTTTTTGCAGCAAAAAGTGGAAAAAATCGTTAATCGCTGTGCATGTGCCTTAAATCGGCAGATGCGAACAAAGCGACCGCAATTATGAATTGCCAGTTACAAAAATTTTGTTGATTGGTTTAGTACATTGTGCCAGATGTCGATTTCAGACGACTTTATGAGATTTTATAGAAACCTGAAGAAGATCTGCTGGATCCGAACCTAAATTTGGACGCAAAGCCAAACATGGCTCAATTACGCGTTATTAGCGAATCTGATTTGAATATTGGTCATCAGCTAGGAAGTGGAGCGTTTGGAATTGTATATCAGGTTAGTTTTAACGAGTATCACGGATTTGGACGCTAAGCCAAACATGGCCCAATTACGCATTATTAGTGAATCTGATTTGCATATTGGCCATCAGCTAGGAAGTGTAGCGTTTGGAATTGTATATCAGGTTAGTTTTAACGAGT